>JALMLS010000142.1:0-64081 GCA_038496445.1 Trichosphaerium sp. ATCC 40318 | reverse complement strand
GTGGTTATGGACGGGTACAAAAATAGAAAAAGAAAGAACATTTATTAACAGCTTATTTGTTAGGAATGTCTTGACCCTTACTTAAACCCATTAAATATAGTACCATCTCAACTATGTCCGGTTAGAATACAAAGTGGACAGTTTTGAAGGTTATGAAATGCCCATATCAGTGCAAGAAAACAAGTAAGTGTCACCATAGTAAAAACACAACACATATAACCTGACGTGTATAGAACATATTATCACTACATCTCATTTGAAACAAGGTTATCCCATGCTGAAAGATGGGAGGCATCACCTCTGGAGTAGCTTGCATGGTGAAGATTTCTTAAAAGCAGGCGACTGGAGTACACCTAAGAATTGTCCTGGGTTACGGATTACCTTTCTTACAAAAATGAAAAGAACAAGGTATAACCCCTATATATATCTTTGCTTTCTCACTGAAAATATTGACAAAAGGAACGTTATGATGAATACCTGAGGGCTTGTAATATTTTTTATAAGTTTATGGGAACAGAAAGCGAATCTTTCTATAAATTAGAAAAGATTGCATTCTTGGACAATCCGAAACTTGAAGCCAACTTTAAAAAACAGTACCAAGTTTTTGTGAAAAAAGTACTTCAATCAGATCAATCAAGTGAGCCAGATAAACAATATGTTCATTTGTTATTTGGATTTGTTGTTTAATTGCTTTAGGTTCAAAGGACAGTGTCACAGTGGATAGTATAAGTAAATCACAAGAAAGAACTCTTAATCATTTGAAGAATTATGTGATGCACGTTTCTGGAAATGAGCAAATCAACCTTATACCTGGATTACATGGCACATCAGAGGCATGCAATAAATCAATCCGGAAGTAGCGTTGTACTAACTTATGCTTGAGTAGGAAACTAGCTATAAGATTGCATGTAGTAACTTTAGAGAACCACATGAAAACTCAAACAAGAAAGATCCAGGGTATTATGGTAAGGACAGGATGTTGAATGAAAATACATTAGCTAATAATGACATAGGTGATGGCATTTACTTTACTCAATACCCTGATTGTGGTACATAGGAATTTGTTTGATAAATGTGTAACAACTGGTATAGGGAGGAAATATGCTGAATGGGGTCAAAGTACGAACCCGTGCATGTTAATATCATGGGTAATGATGGGAAACCCATACCCTGCAACAGAGAAACCTGTAGTGAATGATCCCAAAAGCCTTTTAGGAAAGAAATGCAAGGTACTATAGAAGCACTGCTGGTAGACTTCAGCTTGTAGATTGATGGTTCACTACTGAGCATTTTCTAGAAAGGATACGATTCTCACTATGTTATCACTAAATCAAATGGATTCCCATGCGGTTATGATGACAAAATAGACCAAAATGAGATTGTTGTCTTTTCAAAAAACCAAGTACCTGCAAATCGACACTCTTTGAGTACTTGTTTACTGGCAGTAGATTCTTCCACGATATCTTGTGTATTATAAAGCAATAGACAGTGCTAATATGAAGGCATATAAGCTCAAGTACAGAGATGCAAAGTGCCTTGTATTATGGGTTGACAACAATCTATCAAATGAAAATATGAAGCTAGTGGAGCTATTAAGAAAACGACAGAAGAAAACAGAGGTACTTCAACAAAATAACTGAGACATGTGGCTCTGTTTAACAAAAACACTTCAAAAAAAGGTATTGAGCATGAAGTCATCATCTGAGATTTTGGCATGGATTCAAAAGTTTAAAGGGTTTTGTAACAACAGGTTACGTATTATCACAAACAGTTATCGTAAGGGTGATGGAGATGAGCTTGCAGCAGAAAAGTTAGTGAAAAGTATAAGAAAGATTAAAACATGTGCTAAAACACCTATTCTTGTTTATTGCAGTACGTGGTTTATAATTACTTGATCATGTTGTTTTGGGTTTTATAAATAACCTTTGGTAGGAGATACAGCAAAGGTAGCTTACTTGAAAAAAAAATACAAGAAGGTTTTTATCACAAACAAAGCTCAGGATGTTTTGAAGATTTAAGAGAATGCAACTTCACGTGAATATACAATACACATACGGGTTTATTTGAAAATGTTTCATGTGTTCTTGAACTTTGTTATCAACGCCTACTTAGAATACATGGGTATCTTCGCTCACATACTTCTAATGTACGAAAACCAACCGTCATTTCTAGAAAGTTGTTTTTTCATTGAATACTACGAAAAGTTCTCATGATTTCCTTTTAACCTTCGAAACAAACTAATAAAGCAATACAACACAAGCAATGACTGATATTACAATCACTATAAAGGCTTTAAGCGGTTCTAGCTACAAAGTAACCCTGGAGTTGAGCAAACAACCTGAAATGCTCTGGGAATACGCAAAACGCCTTATTTTGGTTAAAAACCCTTCTTACAGCGGCAATACAATAGAAACTGTTAACGTTTCCTCATTGGACCGTTGTGTATTCAAAAGACAACTGCTTTGTCCTCTCGCAAGAGTATCAGAGCTTGGTTTCGTTCCAGGTGAGAAGAATGAGGTTTTCATCGTCTTCGCTCTTGGAGCAGGCCTAGCACCTCCTACAACACTCCTCACACGAGTGAAATACGAAACAAGAGCATCTGGGGATAAGATTCATACTCACAGCGAACGTTTCACGTTTGAACAAAAGTGCCCTACAACAAGACACGACAAGAGATCTGAGGATGTTTGTAAGCACTGCGGTAGGCTACCATACTGCAAGGCTGTACTACAGCATCACGAGATACCTGATTGTCCTTATGAGTCACAAGTGGAGATATCTTTGCAATTCAAACGTTTCTCGTACCCTGGTGGAGATGACTTTTTTACGATCTTGTTGGACAAGATAGTATCTGGTACTGACTTTATAGTAAAGAATGAACATGGAGAAATCGTTCCAGGATGTATTGAGAGTCGTAAAGGAAAGTGGACTAAACAAAAACGCCCAACGATTGTGTGGGTTTCTGATAATATTCTTGCCGGAATGTACTCTGTTGTTTTTAATGATTCATCACTAAAGCATACTGGTAATATGCCTGAAACCATAGGAAGTACACAGTGGACTTTTTCAGTCAAATAAACAACTCATTAGTTGAGAAACATGAATGGCAAATTGTAGTTAAATGAATAGTTCAAATCACAGCAGTATTTCTACTTGATGCAAACATAGCACGTGTTATGGCTGTCTTAGTCCTTGTAGTTTGACTCAAGTCCGTAGTAACTGAGCTGACTCATTTTGTTATTCTGTTGAAGAGGTCTTCGAAGGTTAAAAAGTCATCTCAATAAAAAAAAATAATAACTTTGAAAAGTCACAATGGAAGTCTTGTATTTTCTTCAGCCTACAGTTGCGGTTGCGTAAACAACTCTGGGGTGGCATTATGGGTTTCTACCTTCCAATACTAAGGGAAGAAGATGCGCAAAGCCTTCTTGTACATGGTAAAAAAGCAAAAGGCAAAACATTCATATTTCGTGACTCTGGATCCAAACCAGAGTGCTTTTGTATGTCAGTATGGGATCGCAAGAATGTTCTAAATTATCTAATACCGAAGACGCGTGTACACAAGTTAAAAGAGGTGGTTGCAGAGTTCACAAAGCGTTTAGGGCGTTTAACGCCGTATCAAGTTGATTATCATCCAGATTTGTACGTCGGCGTCAAACATTCGCTATTTTATACTATACACCATCACAGACTAGAAAAAGGCTTCAAATTATGATTTTAATAAAAAGTTGTCGGTTTTTAGCAAATACACCACAACGACGCCATTTTCGCTGTTTATCGTGTAGCGCATTAATTAACGTATTTATTAAAAGGTATAACGGCAATATTACTATAAACGCTATAAACGTTTTCGTAAACTCGGAACAAGCATCTGGTTGGCGTGTATCTACTATAAATAAGGTATCAAGTGATTTCACATGGTCAGAAGTTAGATTGATCCTTATCTCGAAATACAAGCAAGATGGTCTCTTTCAGTTCCTCTCTTTTGACCTTATAAAGAAAATACTTTGTAGGAATATTACAAAAGCTACAAGGTTGAGTAATAATGGATATGTTATCGATATGGCTATAACAAAAGCTATGACTTATAGGCTTGAAAGAAATGTTTTAACGTATTTATGTTTGGATGGTGTTGTTTTCAGAAAGGAGACTTTCTATGTATTGATGAAGTCTATAAAGTATAATTCATCATTGAAGACTCTTCTCATAAGGTTCTGTAATAAGTACGTAACACAGTCGTTTAGATATTTGGATATGTTTGTTGTCAAGCGCTTCCAAACCTGTCGTGAAATTCTTTTTTTTTTTTTTTAAAAAGAAATTTTATTCTGCTAATGCTACAGCTTCGTTACAACATCATTTACGTTATATTATGATGTAAATTAGTTTTACATGCCTTGAGGATTAAAACCCGACGTTTCACAAAACACACGTGATAAATGTGATCGTAGTTTTCTCGAATTTTTGATTTTTTTTGGTTTGACATTTGACACTTACACGTGATTTAGCCATGAAATTCCTGGATTCGAAGAAAGTTACAACAAGCTTTTCTTAGATGCTCTTAACAACCCTAATTCTTCTATTACTACTCTTGGTTATGCTGATGCATCAATATCTGATAAAGTAAACTTCTTTGAGTCTCTAGCTAATAGTAGTATGGTACCAAGGTTACAAAGACTTTCTGTACATGCTCAAGGTGTTATTGTTGATGAACTTACATTGGAAACTGTTTTAACAAACCTTCTTGTTAGTCGTTATGGTGTTCTTGTTGGTCTTGATTTTGGTGATACTTTCACTCCTCATATTAATACTGTTATTGACCAGCAAGCAGTTCTTTATGATGATAATATATTCGATAATGATGCAACACAAGAACAAACATTTACTAACATTGTAACTATTTTGTAAAACATCAAATAAAGTGCTCGACCATTTCACAAAAACAAACTCATATGTCTTTTGTAGCTTATTAATAGAAATTTCGAGGCTGTATGGGGAGAACGTTAGGAGTTTTCGCCCCGCTGTAATACGTTAATGACAGCATCTTTGATTAGTGTATTGGTTGATCTATACTAGCAAGCGTTTAAGAACTAGTTCTGATTTGTAATAAACAACTAGTTGTTGTGTTCAAACACATAGTTCCTCACTATTTTAAGAAGCATACGTCTTCATATATGACAAACTAAACAATTAATTATACACAAATACTTGAGAGTTCTCCAAACGCGTCCTAGGCGTAGGAAAAATTGAATCAGTGTCATTGTTTGATTCTTGGTTTTTTCCAATAAAAGTAATGTTTGTCGCAGATCACAAGACTCAACGATTTAGTGTACTCTTAAATCACAAGGATGGTTTTATTGTTATAGGTTTACAAGTATTCAACATCGAATAATGTCCAACGTTCATTTCTAGATATGCGATGACACCCATTACAACACTCTACCTTTGTTTGGCAGTAGCATTTTCCACTTCGTTTAGAGCCAACATATAGACTACCTCCGTATATTGATACATGGCCTGCACATTCAGGATCCCTAGCTGCAGCTGCTGCGCACTCTGAAGGGAAGAATTGGACATTTAGCGAACGTCCGTTGATAGAAAGTTGCTTGTGACATAGTTCACCAACTTCTGCGTTTGTACCATTACAAGTATGATATTTTGATCCATTGACATTTCTCCAGAGGCCGTTTGCTCCATTACAGGTAGAGTTTACCCTTTCATTTGTAAGTGTAGGTACCTTGGGTAGTTCAATTGTGCTCGGCTCGCGGTCACAATTAACACAATCGTCAGAAAGAGGCCATTTTGGGATTACTGATAAAACACTATTCAATTTAACAGTGTCACAATCAATGCATTTGTCTCCGTGTTTCCATGGAATGTGTTTTGTCGTTGGTGGTACGTACCCAGGGAATATACGCCCTGGGGTTTTCATGAAGCAAGTTGCTTGATATGCTGGGTCATCTGGATATACAATTTCGTTGACACCAAAAGTATCAGAAGGCAGTCTAGCTCTAACATAAAAGCAAACATTAATATCCTCTGGTGCTTCAGTTTCTATTGTCATATTGAATAGGTTCATGCACGAAGGGTCAACAAGACCAGCTTCTTCGCTGTAGAAATTTGCTACTGATAAAGGCATAACAGCCACACCAGCACAGTTGGTTGTACACCTTCTTTGGCAGTAGGCCAAATCGTTAGAGACTAAGCGACTGCAATCTACAAAAAGGTGTCAACAAAGATTCGTTTGTATTAATCATATACGCTTACCTCCTGCCGAACGGTATTCTGGGAAATAACAATGATCTACGCGTCTAAAATAAAATAAGTTTTCGAACACTACGATCACGTGATTCAAGTCTAAACCAGTAGATTTACATAAAATGAGGTCACGAAAACGACCAAAACTAGTCAAAAAAAAAAGGCACTAAAACGTATGCTATCGTACGCGTAAGATTCTGATTCGTCTGCAACACCATAGATCTCTTCAACATTTTCTTCAACGTAATCAACATCAATACAATCCCTGTAACCTCTCCATAGCCAATGAACGATGTATCTACCTGTACCAGCTCGGCCAGGTATAGTAAATTTAGCCATATCAGCATCTCTAGGTTGTCCTGTGAGATGTTCTGCTTTAAAGATGGCTTCAACCCAAGGCATATCTGGATGTTCATATTCAGCGTAGTTATTCTCGTGAAGGTTTTCCTTGTATTTGAATAACGTTGCGTTAACACCCCAACCACCAAAAGCTTCTGGTCTAGGAATAAAGTCTCCATCTGTGCTTAAGATCTCGTCACCAAGTGGAGCGTCTTTTACTGCATTAGGTTCACGATAAGCGAAACGTCTGTGAAGGACTTCAAGTGTCTTTACAGCTCCGGCAGGTGCGTCATTAAAGTACTTTGCAAATAGAGCTTGGTTGTTTAGCTTCAACTTGTCCTCGTACTTCTGGTGCATGATAATAAAGTAAGATGTACTGCTGTGGCCTTGAGCCCACTCCATCTCGAACTCTTGATTCGGTCCAACTTGAACATGAGGATATTCTTGATTTACCGGAGGACAAGGTGTTTCTGTACTTGCGTATGGACGTCTACTAAGACTGAACATCCAGTTATGTCCTTGTACGGATGGCATAGCAATAAGAGCAACTAGTACAACTACAAGTAGCATGGGTGTTGATGAACGACCTCCTTTGAAGAAAGCCAAGCCAAGTGTGCACAAACAGAGGAACAATACTGAAACCGTTGGTCGCGATGATGGTGACAAAAAGGAGGTTTCGTTTGAAGGAGCAAGTACTTCAATAGCAGTAACAGTAGGAGCAACAGTAGGCGCATCAGTTGTTGGAGGAGCATTTGTTGGAACTGTGGTGTTTTCTGGCTCTACAGGTGCTTGAGTGACTTCAATACATTTACAGAAGCGAAGACTACAGTGAAAGAGTTAGTTTGAGAAAAACAGTTTCCTGAAAAAAAGGAGCATACCCGTCTTCTTCATCTGTGGTTTTAGCCTCACATGAAACAGCTTCATCTGTACGACCTTGAGATTCGCATTTTGTGTCGTCAAAGTAGCAAAATCCATCAGCACTTTGAGAAGCACCAATAGAGCTACAACCGCTCAAGATTGGTTTTTCGCAAATAAAGCCTGCTGGCGATAATTCAGATTCAACTTTACTGATGCTGTTGATACTTCCATTGAAACAGTATCACATTTGAGGCTCTCAGCCTCACATCTATCAGCGCATGATTGTCCAAGCTTGGTAGAGAATAAGTATGTGACAACTTACGAAAACAACATGAGAGGAAAAAAGCGTACTTGAGTTTGGAACCATCCTGTGTTTGGAAGGGATTCCGACGATTCTGTCAAGGTGACATCTCCTTCCAAGTTAGGCCACCAAAAGTCGCCAGTATTTGCATCACCGCTCTTTACAAGAGCTCTGAAAGTGATCTTTCCAGTACCCATTGGAGGAGCGATAAAAGTAAAGGTATATTTTAAAGGCTTCAATTCTGCTGTTGAGTGCATTACAGATTGTCTGCAAAACGATCCATTTCCCCAAGGTAATTGGAACAATGCTACAAGAAACATGTTAAAAGGATGACATTGACGGAAAATATCCAAGAAAACCGGCAAAACGCAAAAGCGTTTTCCAAAAAAGGTGTTCTTACGAGGAGATTCAGTTGTAGATAGCTTCCACTCTCCGACATGGTTATTATTATCATCTTCTGCGTATCTAAAACGAATATTGTTAGTAAGTTAATACGAAGACACATCAAGAAAGTGATTTTTTCTGTAACAATCAAAAAAAAAAAACAATGATCTCCGGACTAAAGTTGTCAATGTACGCACAACAGTAGACCTCTGTACTTTGCCGAGTACTTTGTCGCGATTAATGATACTTGTACAATACTCCCAGGTATATACTCTTGTTGTGGGGATGATTCTTCGCCAGCAAAGAGAAGGTATCTGTCAGTACGAACAGTTTTTGTCGCCCAACTCATATATTGTTCTGGTACTGTTGTACATTTCAATCGGTTTGGAACCATAATGAATGTGTCGTCATCTAATTTTTGTCGTTTTAGAGTCCAGTCTTCCAGTGCACATCCCCATTTTGTTGAGGTCGCGTTACATAAGAAAACAGTACTTGGACTAGCGTTTGAAGCGCAGTTCGAGCGAGTTACGAGAACGATAAGGAAGAATGCGAGACCACAAACTGCAGAGTTCATTTTGAGCCTGAAAGTAGTACTTAGATGTGTTAAACGACAGTAGTGTTTGTTTTTTCTTATACGAAAGCGTATACAGCGAGTTTGACTGTAGAACTGCATACAGTTTTGATAGAAAGATACGCGTGTACGTACAATATTTGTTCGAAAAAAACCTACGAAATCGAAGGAGTAGCGGTTTTGTGTTGTGAGTTCGAAATTAGTAAGTTTCCCAATTTGAAAGTAAGATTGCCTTATTTGAGTATAAGGCTTCTAGTGTCCAGCCAAAGGAACTACGCTAGGAGAAGAATTATAAGTTATTGTAAGACAGTCTAGCGCAGAGCTAGCGTTTGTGAGTTATTACATTGTGAATACAATTGATAGTACTCATTTTTTGGATTGTCTTTCATTTGCATTGCAACAAGCTTGTCAAATTTGGTTATCCGACTTCTATCCTTGTAATCTATTGAATCAAATAAGGATTAACAATAGTAAAGGTGGAGTACTACAAGAGTTCGATGGTAATCAGTATTAAAGTAGTAAACAAAATGCTCCCAATGACAGGAAAGTCGCACAATTTTAGGCTTCATAGCCGAAAAGCGGAAACTTTTAAGTGGATGTATACATGGCAAACCGACTGGAGCGTACAAGAGAGGCACAGAAATAGTTAAAGTGTGGCAAGAAGGTGAATAAGTGGTATAAAAGCGGCACATCAAAGATCGTAAAATAATAAGAAGATAGTACACCCAATAAATATCGATGTAGCATGAAAACATCGATTGTTTGGTAAACAAATACACCTACTTGCATGAGAATGGATTACTTAGTGCCCAAACAATGAGACATAGGCGTATCCCAAAACAAAGTTTAACTTGTGCTCCACATGCTCACAAACCTGAGTAGATGTCACAAAAACGGTTTCGACTTGTCAACTTTTTTCCAAACAAAATGTTTTTTTTCGGTTTAATGAGTTTTTGGAAATCTTCTGTAGAAATTTCGGTTTCAGAATGTTGTTCTTGATTTGAATTACTACTTGTGTCTCATCTTTTAAGCACTATTTTATGGTTGCAAGGGAAAATTGTAAAATGATGAGATTTTAATTTACTAACACGTGTTTATAGAACGTTATTTTCATTGCTAACAAAATAACAGCAGTTTTTTTTTTATCTTCAAAGTTCATTCCTTAGCAATCCCATATGGATCTATGGTATTCACATTCATCGCTTTCACATCTGGTGGCTACTCTAAGCGTAGGTCTATGATATTCCTAAAAACAAAGGCATAAGCAATGAATCAAAGAAGAATAAAAATAAATATACCTTCATGTAATAAGAAGAGTAAATCAACTTTTCGCGACCAGTACTACTTGCAGCGGCACAACTATTTTGAATTAGAAACACTCATGAGTACATAACTGTATTAACGTACTTTTCTGCTCTTGTGCTCCACCTGTTATTATACCAGCGCATTTGCAAAGCGCTGCAAGCCTGTTAAGAGTTAATAACGAGAAAACATAAAATATTTTTTTTGAAAGCATACATGACCCTCAACAACCATAGTAAGTTGGTTAACAAATCTCGCTCTCATGCTTCTATAAAATACACGTGTTAATTCACCACGGAAAAATACGGAGCTGAGCTAACTTACGGACTAGCTGTTAAACTTGATCTACAGTAATCACTGTAAAGGTAGTTATAGTAATCAATAGGCTAAGCCAAATAATTAACAACCGAAGAAGAAATCGAAAAAAAAAAAGAAAAAGGCAAACGTATCACGTTCATGATTATATAATGTACCTTCACGAATTCTTCGATATAATCCCATGCCTTGTTACATACAATGTTTCTCTTACCAATAACCTCCGCCTAGAAAAACCTTAAAATCGATTTTAAGAACACGTTTGTTTACAAAAAACACGTGTCCGTTTTTTGTTGTGCTTACCTGTTTTGAGTCCTGGAACTCTGGTTTATGATGGCTGAGTAGCTTAGGCGCTTTTTCACCTGTTAATGATCTGAATATCTCGGCGTGGCTTTTATCTGGACTCCTACGATAGTTTTAACGCCGTTTAGTCTATTCGTACGTGAAATAAGGAGTTTTTTTTGAAAAAGATTAATAAAACGTACACTGGCATACCGTTTCCTTTCTCAAATACAAATGATACTGAAGATACCTTGCTATTAGCGAAAAATCTAACTGTAGCGTTCTCTGTTTTATGTTCTCTCTCAAACTCCTGACAGTATACAACTGCGATAGCTATTAACACGATGACGAGGTGTTTATTCATATTGAGTGTACGCCAATGAATTTATAACGACCGAAAAAAATCGGCCGAGATCAGATTGTGATTGTAACAAACAGTCACTGTGCAAGGCCTTTATACTTTATAAACGTAGCACTTTCGGATCTTTTACGAAGAACAAGCGCAATCCACTTACATCTCCTATTAATCACGTTTTTTTTCTCCACGTGAGTTTCTGTTAGAGAGTATCTTGTGACATCGTCAACTGAATCCTTAAACCGGATGGATTCAGCCTCCTAAGAATCCAAATTAAATATAATGACACGGTAAAGGGAAGTTCACTGTTTTCGTAACTTTGTATCCAGAGAAGTAGTATACATGTTTCTACTTGTGTAATGCGCAAGTTATGTGTTAGCTAAGAATGTTTAAACTCAACAAACTAATTTGTGGCAGTGTCTGGCACTTAGTATTAAATCCTACGCGATTTCTACTGTGAAATGCTCATTACAAGGCATAAATGTAATTCTAGCTGTTGGAAAAAAACCAGATTCAACAAAGAAAAGACTACAAGCAAGAGGACTTTCAAGTGCTACGCTGCACTTTACTTGCACGGGTTCTTTCCGAAAATGCTTTGTTTGGTCGCTTGATCTCATATTTGTCCAGTAGGGGTGGTTTAAACATGCAAATAATTAGCACGTGTAATCTACAAAATAAAGAACGTTGCTATATTTTTGGTGCTTTCCTTTCTTTCTATAAATTTTCGACATGCAATCTATCGTATTAATTACAACAGCGCAGCCACTATCCAACCAGAGTGAGGTTTTTTTAATTACACTAAAGTATGGCATCCTTTCGGCATTTGTGGGACTGCCTATTCAACCAAAAATGTGTACTTACAATAGTCATATTCATCGAATGTAGGCGGTTCGCGTGGCATAATTATGCTTTACGTTTACCCGCTCGTTATACCAAAAGGACCAAGCCTTTATTTTATCTGAACCATTCTTAGTGCTACTACCGCCAATAGGATATAATCATTGTAGATATCTACTGCTGTTTGTGTGTTAAATTACCGACCAGTATAGCTTTACAAAGTCTAGGGTAACCGATTATTTAAAGAGCGTGTAGTTCTAAAGGAGCAGAATACCTCCGTAAAGTATCAAAGCTCGGCTACATAATTCGGCCGGTTTTGTGATCTCGCATAATTTCACGTTAGAAATATCCGACTCGGGTTTATGTTGACTTAATCACGTGACTTTTTCATATTGCTAAACAAACAACAAACAATGCATCAACAGCTTTTAATCTCAGTAATAATACTCTTTGCGCTGTATATCATAGATGCCAAAGAGTTTTCTCTACCCGGCGATGATCTATGGCCGACCACGACTGACGTGGAGTTGTTCAAGTCAACCATCAAAGGTGAAGTATTCGAAAAAGGAGATGATCTTTACAAACATTCTATTTTTACGTATAATCTTCGCACTGGTCCTCCACAACCTCTTCTTGTTGTTATACCCGAGAACGATGACGATATTATAAGCACTTTGGCATTTGCTGTTAAGCACAATATCAGAATTGCTGTAAAGAGCACAGGACATCATCAAGATGTTAGGTATAATCTATATTATTTAAGGAAATAACGTTCTTACATTACCCTTAGAAGCTCTGTTGACGATGCTATTCTTATATTCATGAAGAAATATAACGACAAGGAGTTATTCGAGGAAGCAAAACAAATAAAAGTTGGACCAGGTACGCTAGCAATGGACCGATTGTTTGTCAATTGCTAATAATTGTTAGGACAAACATGGGGCGAAATACAAAACTGGCTTGGTGAAGAAAGTGGCAATACCTTAGTAGCTTCAACCGGTGCTGATCCAACTGTTGGACCTGCTGGATGGGCTCTTGGCGGTGGTCATGGACGTTTGACACGAATGGTTGGCTTAGGAGCGGATTTGATTGTATCCATCGATTTAATCCTCGCTGATGGCACACCAATAACCGCTTCAGCTGATAGCCATCCAGAGCTATTCAGAGCGCTGAGAGGGAGTTCGGGAAATCCGTTCGGAATCGTCACTTCCCTTACGTTCAAGGTATTTGAAGATCCTGGAGTTGTAACAGAGTTCAACGGAGGATTCCTCATTACTGACGAAATTGCGAACACTTATCAAGATTGGATGCGTGATGCTCCGAACAATGCTGGTGCTTATTTCATCGCTGTTATAGACCCTGAAACAGGTGCTCCTGTTGTGACCATAGATGCGTATTGTATAGGTGATCCAAAAGAGTGTACAACTGCATTGGAGCCGCTGTCGAAAATACCTGGTTGTGCCTTTCTTACATGCAAAGTTCAGCAAACACATGACTCATACTCCGACTTTATGAAGGCTAATAACTATAGCGATGTCGGAGGAGCTGTTAGTATGTATATGATGTCAACAGCTGTCGACTTAAAAACAGATGGTCAGATGGAGAAGATTTCGAAATGGTTAAACGACTATTCAGATACAGAATGGCCTGGCGCTTTAATTGGTTGCTACTGTAATTCTGTTGTTGGAGGTTATAGCGGTACGCTTGATCCTCTTGGTAAAGAAACAGCAGTAAATCTAGCTTTAAGAAAAGCGTCAATCGCTATCACGTGTTATGTAGGATGGGATGTCGATAAAGGAAAACCTCGTCCTGACTTAATAGAAAAGGCTGATAAATGGGCAGACACTGTATTGAAACCAACAGGCATAAACAACTTTGTATATTGGAATGAACCACAACATAACTTTGTATCTGATGAGGATTGGCAAATAAGTTACTATGGCTCAATCGAAGCCTACAACCAACTACTATCTGTCAAGAAAAAATATGATCCTGACTATGTCCTTACTTGTTATCATTGCGTAGGATGGGAGGATGTTGAAAACGTTGATCCTGCTGTATGTCCTGATGGATGTTCTTGTTCCAACCAGAAGAAAAACGGTGTTTGTGCTCATAAAATACCATACAACAAAGTTGTAACCAACGAGAATTAATAAACTTGCTATTTTGTGCTTCACATATGGAACTATTTCAATTTATGCTAGATCCTACCTTAGTAGTAACTATCTCAACTTGGATGAAGCTTTTTGCTAAATATTTTCCAATATAGCAGCATCTTTTTTTTCTTGTTTTTTTGTAAATCATACAGTTGACGTGGCACTTCAGAGACCTTAATTGTTGTAATTCGGCAAGAAAATTACGAGAAATATGCAACAGAAGAGGAAGTACTATAAGGCTTGCTTCTGAGCGGTACTTTCACCACAGAGTATTTGTTTACTTGAAATTCGTTGACAAAGTATTCAATGAATGGGAAAGGCCTTTACGCATACTTTGCTGCATAATTTACAAACACTTATATGAGCAACACGGTATCAGTATTAACACCTTCAAAGACAGTTTTATATGTACTTTCGTGCGCTGGGCTAGGTAATATTGTAAAGCATCTAAAAATACGTCTCATACTGATTAATACGCATAGGAACTCGGTTAGGAAAGAGCAAACCGAAAGTTATTGTAGAATTAAACAATAAACCTGAAACATGCACTTCAATGAGCTATCACATGCGGTTAATGCCAGTGGGCACTCGGATTGCGCTAAGCGCAGGTACAAAACATTTAAAAAATCGTAAACTAAGCTCCTCGTTTAGGAAGAAACAAACATGCCATACTGGCGTATTTAAAGGAGCACAACGGATTCGGGCACGACATAGACAAAATAGTGTGGATCCCAAGCGTTTACAAAAAGCCTCGGTGTGCTAGTACGTCGCCTGATCTACCAGAATACCCTTCCGGTGCAGCTTCCTGGCTCTTTGAAGAGAAAACGATCACAAATCGCTTAATCGCCGAAGGCGTTGAGTATATCATACTTACAGATGGCACCAAGGTACTTACGGAACCATAGCATGTAAAACTCAACTCAATCAAAAATATTCCGTCAACTGTTTTTTTCTGAATTTTTTGAAGTTTACACTCGTAACAGGTCGGCCATACACTAGAAAAAGTACAGAGCTTACTAGATACAGTAACAAATGATCCTGCGGAATGTGGGTTGGCTGTTTACAACGACCTTGACTTATCCACAGAAGTGAGCTGTAATCGATTTGATGTTCTTGCAAATAAGCGTCGTGGTGTACCTAAGGGTTATTACCGTCAGACTAAAATTAATACATCTGATTTCTTATGTCTGTCTGGTATATCTGGATGGTATGTACTTAAATCAAAAAGTATTAAAAAGCTATGGGGACTTGAAAAAGAAATTATGGAGATTGTACATAAACATCCTCTACGACGAAAATGGAAGGATCCAATTACATCAGATATTGTAGATATTGAAATATTAGAAGTTACTATGCCTTTGATGTTGGTATTCCTGAGCTTGAAGATGATATACGTACGACTTTATTGCTTTGAAAACTTTTCTCTCTTTTTTTTTCAGAGAACGGAATGTTGTTCTGATGTTGTTACTTAGGTTTCACGTGGTGCTAGACTTCTTGGTACTGGTCTTAAAAACGTTGATGATATTACGAAATGTAATTCAATATTTCAAAAAAGAGTTGAGGAAGGTAAACTGCGAAGACAGTAAAAACAATACACAAATAAAACACATGTACATTTGTAAACATTGCTCAATCACACTTAAATTATACAGCCTTGTTTAAGAATTTAATGACTCAAAATTCGCTGCGTTAGCACCTACAGTTATTGCCCAGTGGCGCATACAGCTGAGCAAAAGTTGCTTTAGAAACATTTTCGCTATAAAATTCTACTTTATTGTCTAAAATCAGTATCAATACAAACGGTTTAATTTAAACTAGTGAAATGATTTGAGGCACTTGTAAGTTAGGTCGCTTCTTTGGGTTTGGGTTCGCACTATACACATTTTTAGTTAAATCAAACGTTGGAAGGGAATCGTACTCATCATTCGCTGATCGTTTGCGGTTGGAATTATCACAATCCATTTCCTTAGTATTAGAGCGAGAAATTGTAATACGTGTAAAAGGCATCAGATCTTTGTCGCCAGCAAACACCTGGTTAATTTCTTTGAATGAATCATATTTTACCATAGGCTCAAAAACTTTTCCAGCTTTTACGCCACGACTGCTATAAACTCTTACATAAACTACTGCGTCTGTAATACCTTCTCTGTTAATAGAAATGATGTAATAGCCACCACGTAGAAATGATAATTCTGCTGTGTACTTGGTTCCTTGGTTGTAAAAATTCTCGCATGATTGTGTTGCAACTACAAAGTTTTGTTTTTCCACTTCAGGTTCCGTACATTCGTATTCTTTTGTAACGTAGCCAAGGTTTCTTACCTTGCTATTAATAACACAATAGTACTCATTGATATTTCCTTGTAGATGCACACTAAATTGTTGTATATTTTTACCTTGTATGTTCGGGTTTTTTTTCTAAGTAAAATGCCATTAGGTTAATACGATATTCCAAACTCATACCCCACTATTTAGACTTCTACCACTTGATAGCATCTTTATAAATCCCCAGTATTTGCATGAACGTGTATAGAGAATTTGTTGGGGTAAAGAAGGAGTGCTTCTTACACGTGTTTTATGCAAACAATTTTGTATGTTTCGTTGACTTAGTTGAGTTTTCATTCCCTGACGTAGTCTAGTTATCACTTTATCGTTCCCAAGTATGACTGCAATGTTCAACGCGGTTTTACACTTCATATTCTGGACAGAGGTGTCAGCACCTGTTTTTGTAACAAATCAGCTTCACGGATTTTAACGGGAACGTACCGTGATCCAAGAGGCAATCCACTGCGTCAAAGTTGCCTTTTAGTGATGCAAAGTGCAAGGCAGTGTTTCCTAAGTTGTTTGTTGCGTCTAAACAACATCCAAGGAGTATTAATAAATTAATGACGCTCACATCACCTCTGTTGGCAGCAGCATGTAGGAGAGTTTCTCTTGCTAGGAAGAATGTTAGTGTACCGTTGTTGGCTGGAAAAAAACGTACTAGGAGACAATCTATACGCTCTTAAATGTGCTGAGTGTTTATTTAGGCTTTCTTCAAGTTCTTGGTACGTAGCGTTTAATACTAGGCTAAAAGCGGCTTGTCCGCGTGTTATAGAGATTTACTATTATAATTGATTGTACCACGTGACATTGTAACGGGTCAAGGCGGTCGTTCATAACACAAAAAGTGTTCGAACCAATTTGCTTCGAACGTTGAATATACGAGACCAAATGCTGTAAGATTGTTGTAGTTACTGGTACAACGAAAGTCAGTTTTCTCAATCGCAAATGGCGGTTAACCAACAACCGTGGTTCAACCCTCTGTACCAGAAACAAATAGTCACATTTTCCATCACGACGGATTCAGTTGATACTTTAGTTAACTTCCGCTACAACCAAGTATGTAAAAACGCAAAATACATGCCACCGCCAACATTTACGGTACACCTACACTATTGTTAAGTACTGACTTGCGTAGCTTTCCTCAGGTGAAGATTCTTCCAACTACATAGCTAAATGCACCATCCAGGAAAATGGCATCGTTTCGCTGCGAAACAATGGTGAAGAGTCAGGTAAACAAAAATTTGCCAAATAGTGGATCTTTCTTGGCTCTAAAAAGTCTTTTAAGTCGAGACAAATTTTTCAGCAAAAGTCGTTTTGTGCAAATTACGTAATATCATGTAACAAAATTCCGAGGTAATTTTGTTACACGTGATCAAAGACAGAAAAACATTTTTAGGTTTTTTTTCAGTTCAACTTAAATTTTTAAGTCGTTTGTGTTGCACACTAGATTAACCATATTTCGTGTAGTATGCGCTGTCGCGAACTTCAACGCTCACACTAATCAAGCTATCTTCGAGAAATTACAGCTGGGTAATCCGATTTAAATGGTATTTTTATTGACACGTGGTAGGTATTAGAACCATCGATTGTGACCCACACATTACGTACAGAGCTAAAATTAACTTCTCTGTTATCCACGTGCGTTTGCAATTGAATTTGGCATTTAAATGCTAACACTAAAATAGAAAAAAGGAACAGTTGTTTTTAACAAAGAGGTTGATTTTAAGCTGGACGGTGATTGGTGTGGTAAGTGGTTTGTCGAAGTCGCCTGGAAACAATATCTTACAGTAATACCTAGACGTATTTGAAGCGCCTACAATAATCAAAATTATCCCAAGTAAAATTATGATCAATCAACAAGTAGAAGGTGTGTTTTACTTAGTTCATAATTCTGTTGATAATTCTCTTCATACATAGTATGTATAATTGGCACACAAGTTACATATGCCACTGCGCACATAACATTTGAAAAAGAAGAGCAACTTGCTATCACTATTGCGGGCAAATCATTTTTGGCTGTGGAAATGCCAGTCAAATCACAACCCTGCACTGCATGGGTGCACGTCAAATCTGGTACGACTTTTGTTACATTTCGTGACTTACAACTTGTTAGTTTGTGGATCCTCAAATAGAGTGCCTCTTGAATACTGTGCTACTGCAACGAATTCTAAGAGACAAAATTTATCTACTGTAAAGACACCAAAAGAAACTCCGATAGTTGCGACCGATGAAATGAATGAAAATAATGTGGTCGCTTATTTGCAAGAATTTGAAAATTCTTTTCCAACACCTGGTAAGTTCTCTTGTAGCTTACAGTATACTAATCACCTCATTTTTTAAAGATGGAAACACAATCCTACATGTTGTCGCAGCACGATGCACACTGAAAGATGCTGCGTGGTTTCTTGCAAAACATGATTCTATTAATGTGGCAAATAACATTGGAGCAACTCCTTTATTTTATGCTGTTGCCTCGCAGTGCCCGGAAATGGTTGAGTTGTATTTATTACATGGTACAAAAGCATGCCGTAATTTCTATACAAGTTTAATTTGTTATAGGAGCTGATGCTAGAGTTAAAAATCATCGTGGTAAAACGGCACTACAAGTAGCAGAATTGTTTTGTGAAGAAAAATCTGCCCTTTTAATAGCTCACAGTTTAGCCTACCAAAAAGCTGAACAAGCAAGGACAAAAAAAAAAGCACACCCAACCATCAATAGCAATAAAAAGGCTGCGCTCCAGGATGACCAAAAAGCTACAGTGGAGCAAAATCCGTTACCAGCTGATATTGTTGTTTTCACAGAGGAAGAAAAACGAAACTTGGTTGGCAAGTATGCTGACAAACCTGAAAAAAACTGTATGTTTCATCAAGTAGAAGACACGTTTTTTTTTGATAAAACCAAATTAATTAATATGTTAACGTGATTGTCTAGCCCACGCTTGTGCTTCTCTTCAGTCTAAGTATTGGCAGCACGAATTGGACAAAAAGTTCTTTGACATGGATACCAAAGTCGAAATAGGTGCAGGCGCTACATCTAAGGTCTACAAGGTATCATACAAGGCTCCGGGATGCCGCAAATTTCAGGTTGCCTTGAAGGTAATGACACATGTTTGTTAACAGGACCGAAAACAAACGTTTTTGTTTTTTTCAGTAGGGACATGACACTGTTAGGTCTTTAATGCTATTGAATCAAACGAAACTGTAGCATACTTGCAAGATGAAACGGAACTTTTATCAAAACTAGCGTAAGGCCGTACAACACAAAAACCACTTCACAAATCCAAGCAAAAAAAACGTGCTAATTTTTACCAACAGCAAATGTCATCACGAAAATATTGTCACCTTTTATGGTGTCATATTTGATGGTATTAAACCGACGGCTATGGCTCTGGAATATGTGAATGGTACGTCTACACACCACAAAGAAGAAAATATCCAAAAAAATATAAAATCTCCTTTTTAATTTACAAGAACAGGGAGAGACTTGTATTATTATTTATACACTGACAAGAATTTTCTTTTTACTCGTGAACAAAAGAAGATTATCATATGTAAGATTATTCAAGCGATGACTTATGTTCATGAACACATTGGCGTAAGTGACTTAGTTATTAATTGTATTTCTTTAGTACTTTCTATTTGCCTCATGTAATAATATAATTATAGATTATACACGGGGATATAAAATCAAGCAATATTATGGTATTAAAACAACGCCTGTTTCCAAAAAATCCATCTGTTAATTGAGTTTTTTAATAGATCATGCATGATGGTGCTCACTTCGTCCCTAAGATAACTGACTTTGGCGTTGACAAAGAACTGACTAAGAACTTGGTAGCATCGTTTGATAGTGGAGGTGCAACCGTTACAGCAATGACATGTAACCAGGGTACGTAAAGTTACATGTTTAACCTACTAACTTATACTAGGTACTCCATTGTGGATGGCACCAGAGGTGATGAGAGGTCAACCCTACAACCAAAGCTGTGATGTTTATTCTTTTGGATTAGTCGTATACGAACTAGCTACTGGCAAGTTGCCTTGGCCAAAGACGATAACCTTACATGAGCTTAAAAATAACGTATGCCGATTAAAAAAACGACCAATTATTCCAAAGGATTGCGACCCAAACCTCAAGCATCTTATGGAGATATGCTGGAGCGAGAACCACGAGAGCAGACCATCTTTTATTGCTCTTGATTCATTAAGGTTACATGACAAAATACTTTTTCGCCGTTTTTCGTTGCATGGCAGCCGCACAATGTATAGTTCACACTACACTAGAGATAGTTTTAGACAATTTAAAGGCAATCTGAGGTGCTGATCATTTTTGTATGCTCGTTTGTTTATTCTTATTATTTTCTTAGTAGTATAACAGAATTATAACAAGGTAGAGACGGTTAGTATTCCACGTTCGCCCTAGTAACTTCACAGCAAACTGTTGGAATCAGGAATAGGTTTTCCAATGCTTACTGGGTTTTTTTTCGTACTGTACTTCAGATTCTACAACAAAGAGGACAGCTGACAGAGTTTTTGTTTCACAAGTTTTTACATTTACGTTTTCACTGTTTGTATTTCAGCTGCTGATCCCGCAAACTTACTGCATTTTTTCTTGAGCTGAATATTCTCTTCTTTCAACTCACGGTTTTCATTCTCCAATTCTTCAATCCTAGTTTTATCAGATGAAACTCCACCGAGATTTCGAGATGATATTCTTTGAGATACTGAATGTTTGTTTACTCCAGTTGCACTTGAGCTTTTGCTATCGAAACGTCATCAGATTATGTCTTAAATCTCAAAGATGTTAAGGTACCTTTTAAATGACTCTAAGTTAAAGAATAGTGTGTACATCTTCGGCCCAAAGATTAAAATCATGGTCACTTAAACAGACAGATTAGTTGGTGTCGTCCTTCGATTGTCTGACTTTATAGTTTTGATGTGGTTTACCTGTTGTACTGAACCAAATAGCTGTTCCTATAATGGTTGATATGTTATCATGTGATACAGATGAAGTTAATGAGAATCCGAGGAGAAGTAGAATAAGTGCCCATATTGCAAGATTGTAAATTGTTGCGCCAATCCATTTTGATTCGTTGTACATTACTGGCACTCTACGTACAGCAAAAGCAAGATACGATCCAGCAATAAGTATGACACCCTTACAAAAAATACAATTAGTACACGTGACTTTGTGGAATACTAAGGTGTGGTAGGCGTACATCGTAGATTATAAGTAGCACCAAGAAGATCAAACTGTTCTTGCTTGCACACACAGCTTCTGTGTAGTCATCATTAGAATCCAATACTCGTATTCCTCTTCTATTTGGTGATGCAGCAGACCATATAATAAGTAGTATCTGATGAGGAGCAAAGAGTTAGTTCAACAAAAGTCTTGTTTTTTTTCTTACAATTTGAATAATTATCATAGCTGCTGTTACATTCACCATGTTGCCGAATGATATAACATGTACGGTAAGGTTTGATTTATCGAATATTTTCTGTATCCTGTAAGTCTTGGATACCAATGGCCTACATTCAGTATAAATTTAGTGTCAATAGAGAAAGATTAACAGCGATATTACAAAATCAAAGAGTACGCACGCAAATATGAGAACAAACCCTAAAAACGGTGCCCATACTCTTAATTCACATATAATGTCACCTACTGGCGCGGCCCTAACACAAGAGTTACACAATAGTGCTACAATACAAAAAATAGGTTTTGTTTGCTCGTACCAAGTTACCACACCAATAAATAGCAGCAATGACCCTACTAGAATCATAACAAGGAACTCTTTTGTTGATGCAACAATTACTGCGCTGTTCCTATTTTTGATAAAAAAATGAGAAAGTACTCTGGTAAAAAATAAACTAAAGCTAGAGGCTGCTTCTGTCAACGAACCAATTGTAGAATACAAGACCAACAATGATAAATGTTAATAATATACCAATACCAGCGACTATTAAGAGAACCCATACATTAGTATTTGCCCAATCTTTCTCAGAAAGTGTCCGAATCTTATCGACATGACGTATACTCATTGTACTATTGTCCATGATTATTTCGGCTTTAAACTGAGCATCTATTGTATGAAATTGTCCTTGAACTTGTGAAGATATCTCAGCAGAGTCCCAACTGAATACTATGAATACATCACCAAGCTTCGGAATTTGGACATTCTTTGGTATTGTGATCTTTAGTGTTCCTCCTTAAGTGTATTGTTAAGCCAATGTAGTGTTAAAATAAAACGAGTCACGTGTTTGATGTACCGAGTTTAGGAGGTTTACTAAAGCTTATTGGGAATCCTTTAACAACAGAAAAAATACTGGAGTCATCAAGAATTAAAGGTACATCAATGTTTGTAATTCCCTATGACGTGATGTGAGCGAGAAAAAAAAAAGATTCAAAATTCATACACTTGTACGGAATGTTGCGTTTTGAAACGCAAGTATGGATGAGTAACCATGAATTATGACATTAGGTACCACAAAGAATATTGATCCATGCGTATTGTTGAACACAGAGGATAGTAATGATATCTGATTTCGATTCAACCTTGATATTTTGAACTCACCTAAAAATAAACCATTAACAGTCGAAGAGGCACAAAACAGTCTAGGATACCATGATTGATAACGTTCAAATTAATGACCTCAAACAACCCAAGAGTAATTGTTGATATAGAATTATGATCGAGTGTAAGTGAAGGTAACGTTTCATTACCTTCAGGAAAACCCTGTAACGAGTCAATAAAAAAAACGAATTTCGTTTTTGTTGCAAAATCCAATACCACTAATTTGGAGTTGCCTTCTACTGCCAATTGTGATTGTACACGTAATGGAGTTTTTGCTTTGATGTGTACGCGGGTATCTGATACTACTAATCTATAATCCAAAGACTCAGTAGGTTCCCAAGTTCCTCTTACAATCTTAACATTTCCTTCCACAAACTTGTTGCCTGTAGCTGTTGTTAAACAAAAACAGAGTACTATGAGTTTCTACTTGGTATCACTTATCGCACGTACCACTTTGGTATGATAAAGCGCCTACAACATCAAATATAACAGAATTATAAAAGAATGATTCAGTTAGTATTCCACGTTCAGCTTCAAGCCCTAATAAACAACTTAATAAAAAAACAATGAGGAATGATGAATTTTAAAAAAGGTAATAACCTGTATCTGTGTTGGCGTCAAAAGTACAATTATTGACTGCCCCATCTGTCATAAATATACCACCTCCTAATTCCGCTGTATTTTGTTTAAACTGACAGTTGTCTATTCGATTCTTATCTCGAATTGTGTCGATAAAAACTCCTCCGCCTTTCTTTGCTTCGTTATTTACAAAAGTACAACCTTCAATTGTGACGTTATTGTTAGGTGATACGTTCGCTAGACCTCCTCCAAACTCTGCTCTATTTCCATCGAAGGTGCTTGAAAGTATCTTTACGTCATTGACTTGGTTAGTAATACGCACACCACCTCCTTGTGAACCTTCATTAAGAACAGAGTTGTTCCTAATACAAACTTAAGCTGGAACAAAATCTACAGCAGCGTACTTAAAAGTGCATCCTTCTACAACCACACGACTATCTCTTGTGCTACTAAGCTCCATTCCTTACGGGTAATTAATGCGTTTTATAAATCGAAGATGTTATTGATACCTCCACCAGCAATGCGCACCCTGTTGTCCGCAAATAGTGAATTTTGTACTAACACTTCGGTATCTTCTCTAATGTTAAGAACATCTACAAATTAGTTACTTGAATGTTACTGTATTAAAGACATACAAATACCACCTCCTCTATCATCAGCAAAATTATTAATAAACTGAGAATCCTTTACAGTAAGATAGGCTTGATTAACAGCATATAATGTTCCTATAAATAGATTTAACAAAAAACTAAGCGACATGAAGTAAAGCATACCAAATCTGACTGAGTTACGTTGAAACGTTGTATCAGTTATAGACGCGTTCACACGTTCAAGGAATAGTATGCCACCGTCTATTTTATACGTTGCAACGTTTCTTATGAAATCAACCCTATAAAAGTAGATTAAGCCGACTGTGAAGCTTCACTTGGCGGTACCTTGTAAGCTGTATTTTTGACCTTACAACATGGAAAATACCTCTTATTCTGTTACTGTTGGGGAGTATTTCACCAGAAGTCAGGTTTAGATAAGGGCCTAGTTTGTTTTCAATGATTTTGCAATTGCTAAAATACAGTATGTTAACACACATCAAGTCACGAGTTTGTATTTCTACAAAAACAAATCAAAAAATATACGCACGTCATGGTAAAGTCACAGCTTTCCCTGGCGAAAATAACACTACCACCCACATCATTCTTAACATAACAAGTGAGAACACAGTCTTAAACCTTGGTGTGTAGTACCTTATGGTGCCCAGGCAAGTTGTTGTTTTCATATTCATAAAACGCTCTCGTGAAAGTAATGTCATGAAAGTTTAATATAGACATATTGAATACGGGGCTCGTGTAGTGAGTACTCCCACACCAATGTAGATAAAACATGTAGTTCACATTTTCTCCATCAATGACTGTGCCTCCATTTGGGTCACCTAAAGTCCGGTTAGAAACAACAGAAAACTCTGAACCGATAATATTTGTTTTCCAACCGTTATAGCCATTTTGGGAAGCCGTCCCATAGGTAATAACCCAAAACGTTGGGCTGTTCGGGTATCCAAAAAAGCAGTTGAATTTAATGTGTGTTTTTTTCTGATGATTTGAATATGGTGGGGTATTTAATGGGCCGACGTACCTCGTATCGTAACATTATGAATCTTACCAAATAAGACATCGATCCTGGTATTACCTTCGCCTGAAACAACGACACTTAGTTTTAAGTAAATATTTATAGAATTAGTTTCACGTGATCGATTTTACCTTTGAAAATGCCTTCACTGAGGTTAATTACATCACTTGGCTCAGCTACATCGAGAAGCGCGTATTTTATTGTCATACAAGGGCTTGCTCCGCTTGTACAATTACCTTGATCAACGCCTACAGGTGTGTAAACTTACAAGAGCTTGCTGTTTAAATCGGAGTTTTACACATGCCATTATTGTTAACGTATCTAATTGTACATAATACAGAGGCAATGAGAGCAAACAATAAACTGCTATATTTCATTCCTTTTTAGTATAAAAAGGCAAAAAAACAAGCCTTGTTTTACGTTGACTAGAAGCAAATTGAATGGTATTAGTGAAAAAAAAAACATGGTCTTGTTATCTGATTGTCCTGCTGTTCGTCAGTGCGATTTGAGATTAATTTTTTGTCAAATCCCTTTTTTTAAATTTATCACGTGTTTGTAACGTGACTGTCCAATAGATACTTGCCGTTACAGCCCCATCAATTATGTTCTAAAAAAGAAAGAACGCGGCATATGAAATCACGATTGGCACTTCAAAAACCGTGAACGAGCTGCAAATCTCGTCAAACATCATGGTTACGCGTTGAGGACATTTAGAAGTTGAAACAAATTGGTTTCAGCTAAATTCGTACCCGCTTTTGTTATGTAGTATAATGAAGACATTTAGGCCTCTGCCTAGTAGGATGCAATTCTAAGCGAACCATACATCATTATTTGATACTTTAAATTCAGTTCGCTTGACACTCACCCAGGAATACGTTAAACATTTGACTTTGTGAAAATTTCTTTTTTCGAATTATTTGATTCAATTAATAACAACTTAACAGTTTAATGGAGGAACCTTGTTGTATAGGTATTGTCCGCGATGGCGCTCAGTTGAAGGGAAGCGTCGGCAAGCTCAAATCTCTTCCTATCTACCATTTAGCACCAGAAACACCTAATAATGGGCCAAAACGCGCTGTGATAGTCTTACACGATGTATACGGCTTTGGTAGGCGCTATTGATAAATACATAACCAACCATCTAAAAAACTGTTCTAGATATACCTAATTGTAAATACATAGTAGATTACATGGCGTCAAAAGGGTTTTACGCTATTATGCCAAGTATTTACAACACAAAACTACGTATTTCCTGACACTCTTGTAGACTTTTTTTCGCAACACCCGCGGCCTAAACATGCAAAGCACGGTAGTAGCGATTATAAAAAATGGTTTGAAAAAGTTTCATCGCAACAGTTTATGGACAACCTTATCAACAATCAATTGCCTGTACGCCTTGTTTGTAGTTCGGTATAGTAGTGATAACGTTATGTTAAGCTAGTGGTTCAGTTTTTAAAGGTGAAAGGTTACGAGAAAGTAGGATGTGTCGGCTTTTGTTGGGGTGCTCTTTTGTTTGTAGCAAGCTAGCGTTCTCATTTAATTCTTAGGTGGCCTTTGTTGCAGTAGTCATTTAGCTGCTAGTGGAGTTGTAGGAGCCGCTGTATCTATTCATGGTGTAGGTGATGGCGGTGAAGCAGTTAAAAAGGCAAAGTGTCCTTTGTTCTACATAACAGTTGCAAAAGATAAATTTTTTAAAGAAGAGGCAAAGAATGAAATAATTAAAGCGTTCAATGATGGTGAAGGTGTTGGCACTCTTAAAATTTTTGGACATGGTACTAATACAATGTATTATAATCCGCACGTGTTTGCTGACATCAAATGATATTTAGGTATGATGCATGGATTTGTTGTTAGAGGCGATCATGAGAATAATTCTCTGCTAAAAGAGCAAGCTGACAAGGCAATGGCAGATGCAACGAATTTTATACGACAACATTTGGGTTGACGTACAACAAGCAATAGTATGTTTACGAAAGATACTCGCAGTTTAACAAGATGATGTCTTTGCATGTCCACGTGTATTAGTAAATATTGAATTTTACCGTGCCTGAAGCATGCAATGCGTCTATAACTCGAAATGGTTTATACACTTCGCGTTTTTGTCGTTTTGTTGTTTTCTCTAACAGTCAACGTCGACACGCTTCGGTAACCATCTTTCGCTCAAAACCCCTCAACGGTATGCTTGTATGGCAGAGCACGGGCAAAAAGGCGAAAATAAAGACAGGACTTATAATGGCCCTCAAATAGTGTATGGACGCTCACTAACAGCTGTACTAGCGGATCCAAGGGTAATTAACCGTTTATGGCCTAATTATAATTTCTAAACCATGTAACCACACAGAACGCACGCAAGAAGAGCACTTTATACTTTCCTAAACCGACAGTGGCTCCAACGTCTGATATTGACGTTGCAAGTTTTAAGAGCTATTTTGACTCAATACACAAGGTAATTAGCAGTACAGCATCAAAAACGCTTCTACCAGAACTATTTGCTGCTTTGATGTACATTGCTTAAAGAACCGCCTAGCAATTAGACAGAGGACGCCGCTTACGACGTAAAGACAGCGAGCGCGTACGTCAATTCAAGTGTCAAATTTTAAAGACGCGAAATGCTGCCAAGCGCTTGTTTTAACTCAATATTAGACGAGAACACGAGCGGAGAATACAGAAGTATACAAAGTAGTCCCCAAACTATTCTTTTCATCCACATTCGACCTAAGTGATCCACAAACATTCCGCGTCGTTTACCAGGAGCCAACAGCAGCTGCAGGACGAAAATTATCAAATCTCATTCAAGAAAAGGTACGAAGAGATAACCTCATTTATGTCTTCAAGGCAATCTCATTGCTAAGTTGCTCATTTAGCTTTGCGTGTACTTGGATTTAATAGAATTAAAACTCGTCAACGCTATCTCAAGCCGTTCCACTGCCGTATTCTCAGCGCTGTTAACTCTAGAATCACTTGATGGTGAAGTATCTGGTACTTTAAAGCGTATTGAGGGCATAAAGAGAGATTTGGTTACAGTACATGAGAGTCAAGTCCAACAACCTTTAAACGTTATTAAACTAAGAAATAAAAGAAGAAACTTGGAAATACTAGCAAGCAAGGTAAGTGAGACCCAACGCGAGGCTTGTTATTCGAGGATTTCTCTTGTTCTTTTGTCTTCTTTCTTCCACTTATAGTTAACACTTTTTTCTTTAGCTCACTACAATACGACGAGTTCAGAGCTTTTATAAGAGTGCTCTTGAGGCTAGAGAGAAAGAGTTATTTGTTGTAGCGTTGGAATTTGTAGAACAAGCTTTACAGCTTTTTTCTGATCGTTTACAAGGCGTATCTTCACTTGGGTAATTGTTTTAACCTCTATTTAAGAGTTATTATTGTTTTCTCGTACTCTAACTCTTTGTTTCTGTATTGCAGACCTCTGAAGAATAAATTGAAGACTTGTTTTGTTGAATTACAAGATAAAGTTAAAGAAAAATTCTTGGCAGTTGTCGTCATGGATGAGCCTCCAATTAGTGATATATCTACATTAGCTTATAACCTAGCTACTAGAGATATACTACAAGATGTTATTGAAAAGTATAGAGAGATACTGTATGGACAAATCAAACAGCAAGCAAGACAGCCTTTTGAAGGTACAACTTTTTTCTTTTTTTTTCTCTTCGTTTAGAAAATTGCTTTGGCGAGCTTACCGAACGGTTAACTGATGTTGCTTGATTTAATTGATATTGTAGATGAGAAAGATGAGAGGAAAATAGAAGATCGTATTCGCTCTATGGATGTTGCTACGTTCAGTGGTGCTCTGACGATTGCTATGGATAGTCTTTTAAAGATTTTGACGAAAGCGAAAACGTTCAAGACTGTACTTGAGGCTATATGGGATATGCCAGCTTTTAATGGACAAGAAGAAACTGAGTCGCAAAAGAGAGCAGATGTACGTCGAAATATATTACACAAAAAACAAACGACTTCAAAACAGAAATTTGAAGATTCTTGTTGTTTGTAATCCTCTTTGTATTTTTCCTCTTTTTTTCTTGCTTTGGTCTACACGCACAAAAATATGATGGTTGGTATTGTAGCGAAAATGCAAAGCTACCAACCTTACAACAGTTTAAGAATATATTCAAGTCTTTCAGTGCTTATTATTATTTTTTTCTTTATTTTTTCTTTGTTTTTATTTCATTGCTGGACTGACGAACCTATAGATCATGATAAATACTCTTGTTGTTGATCTTAGTGAGAATGCACAGTTTCGTATAAACAAGATTATTCTATTACGTAAACAAGTACACCGTAGATTGACTTTAGAGCATTTTACGAACCTTGTTGAGAGTGTTGACACTTTCATCAAAAAAGTTGTTTCTATTTCACAAAAATCTTCTGTTGCACTTCGTCCTACGCTTGTTAAGCAATCTAAACTATATCTACAAACATTTCATAAACATAAGATGGAAAAGACATGTGGTGTCCTTGATAATGAGGATTGGAATCAGTCTATGATTATACCAGAAATAAGAAATATTATTCATTCCCTTTCAAGAAAACCTGCAACAAAGGATGCTGGAGATGAGAGTATGGATGTTGTTTATCTTGGAGATGAGAGGTTTGTTCTTGTTAATAGCGCTCTTATGTTTTGCGTTATATTGGATGAGTATCGTACATTTTTAGAGCATATACCTTTCCTTGTTGGTGACTACATACAAAGAGTTGGCGAAATTCTAATGGTACGCAGTTTTCTCCCTTTTTTGATACAATCACGTGATAACAACGTGACCAAAAAACTGCCTATAATTTCCTGAAAAGAGTTTTCAAAATACTTTTAACTGTTGTATGGTGCCTACAGCCCATGACAGTTTCAAACGCTGTAAAGTTAGGTTTTTTTTCACAGAAACAAATCTTGTTTACTTATTTTTTGGGCTGCCAGGCTTTATTCTAGATTATCGCTATTTAAGTAATAAGTATTTTATAGGTTTATAATCAACGTACTTGTTCATTAGTGCTGGGACAAGGAATGAGAGAAAAACGTGCTGTAAAAGCAGTTACAGCTAAAAACTTGGCACTTGCTACACAGGCTCTAGATCTCATTGCGAAAACGCTCCCTGCAATATCAGCGCATGCTAGACCTTTTTTACCAAAACATGATGAGGACGAGATACATCCTATGCTACAAGACTTGGAGCGCATAAAACAGGTTTGCAAAACAAATATTTTCTACCTTTTTTTCAGTATCAAGTTCTTAAACTATTTTAGGATTATGTTACACATAAGAATGAGATTTTTAGGTCTATAGTTGCTATCATGCGTGACCGCCTTAATAAAGAATTCAAAGACTTCAAGGTGAGTGAGAAAGACCAAAAACCTTTAGTTTTTGGGTTGTCCGTAAACGCCATATTTTATTTGACTGTACTGTTTAGGTTTATACGCAAAATCCTTCTCCTAGTAAACCCTTCCAAGTACTCTGTCATAAGACCGGATTACTACATAATATAATTGCTCCCGTGTTGTCTGAAGATAAAATGAGACACGTCTTTGGTATGGTAATAGAGATGTATCATGATACACTTAAAGAGGCGTTTGGACGCTTAAAATTAAACCAAGAACAAAAAACAAGGTTGCTTGAAGATGTAATATACTTCAGAAAAGAGTTAGGTGGTCTAAGTACTTTAGAAGATCCGGGAGATGAACTGGAGAAGTTTGTCAATAAAATGTAGAAAACACAAGAAAAAAACATTTTCGTTCATTTTTTTTTGTGACTATTTCGCCTGCAAAACCACTCGTGTTACTGTGTATAGGTTTTACGACGCTTTGCGAGTAAGAACAGCTATTTTACAGGCTAGCTTTATTAATGTGACAGGGAAGTACGCCTTGCTGGCGGATTTTTTCAAGTAGTTGTAGTTCTTTAAAAAAAACTTGTCTCATTAAACTTTGAAAAGACAAAAAATCTATACACTTACAAGCATGGTAAACACAAACGCCGCCTGGTGAATAAACCGCTTTTAAAATCTGTGTGTTTTTTGTGACAAAAACTGGATATTTCAGTGAAAGCCAAACCACAATTTTTTTCCGAACAGATTTGTCCTGTTTAAAAACACCTTGGTTCAGTTTACTAGTGCGAGAGCATCGACCCAAGTATTCCGCAGTCTGGGACCACCTATCCTAGGCGTTGCGTTAGCTAAGGTTATCATGTCATCATGTTCCTTCGAAAACTTTCAAATTTGCAACTATGGCTCCTGAAGGTAGTATTAGTCGTTTAATTGACGATGATAGCGTCTGTATATGTGTCGAGGGTTTGGCTACCTTAAGATACAACGTGCGACGCAATCTCTCGCTTTTTGATATTTTTACAAAAAAGTTGTTTACCGACATCACGTGCTGTTTGCATTGCCATTGGATAGCTTTGAAGTAGAGTGTTAATACCACGTATAATATACAAGCATTACCTATAATAATGGGTACTTAAATCAAACGTTTGTAACACAAACGCTGGCTATAAAGAATCCAATTATCTCTCCGATATGTGTACTGGTAAGAGTAGGGCGGTGTTATGATAATCCGGCAGTATCGAACATTGCATAAAGACGGAAACTAAAGTCAACTCCGGTCCGTCTAGATCACATAACATCCCATAAACCTACAAACAACAACACTGAGCTACAAAAATAAAATGAACTCAACTACAGCATTCTTTGATGAGATTCCGGTAGAAATAATAATTATTATTCTACAGTTCGTTTCTACGTTATCTATGCATTCCGTTGTATGTACATGTACGTTATTATCAAATGTAGCAACACAGCACCTGGGATTTGAACTGAAACCGGCTAATACTGTGGTTAATACAAAGAAAGAACTAAAACAACTGTACAAACAATCATCCCCACATATCAGAAAGACAACTAAAATAATTCTTAAGTTCCCTATTAAACAAAAGCATTTGAAGTACCTACAAGGAGTGTATGCACTCAAAATTCGTAGAATGGAACAGCCAGACTGTATGGACTTTACAGACTTTAAAGTGATTGACAGTATCGACTTTAGTTATTGTCACTTTGTAACTGATGAGCATCTTCACCAACTTTCTGGAATTCACAAAATTATTTTAGACGGTACAAAAGTAACGGATGATGGTATCAAATCATTGGCTGGTATTCATACAATTGGCTTAAGTTATTGTACGCGTATTACAGATAAAGGTATTAAAGCGTTGGCAGGCGTTCATGAAATTGATTTAAGCGATTGTACACGTGTCACAGATGATGCACTTCAATCATTAGCTGGCGTTCATACAATTAATTTAAGCAATTGTACCAATATCACAGATGAAGCACTTCAATCATTAGCTGGCGTTCATACAATTAATTTAAGCAATTGTACCAATATCACAGATGAAGGACTTAACTGCTTAATTGGTGTTCACAACATTAATTTAACTCGTTGTTCTGTGACAAGTGATGGAATTAAAGCATTGGCAGGTGTTCATACTATACAGCTACAATGTTGTAAACTTAAAGATAATTGCATTAAAGCTCTCGCAAAAGGTGGTGTTCATTCAATTAACCTTTCTTATTCTCAAGTTACCAACAAGGGTATTAAAGCACTGGCTGGCGTTCACACTGTTATGTTAATGAATTGTTACAATTTTTCAGATAGAAGCATTAAAGCACTAGCTGGGGTTCATACAATTCATGTTTCAAAGTGTGAAGGTATTACAGCTGACGGCATTAAAGCGTTGGCAGGTGCTCATGAAATAGACTTCAAAGGATGTCGTGTTGGGGATGACTGCATTAAAGCATTTTCTGGAGTACATACTATCAACCTTTGGAAATCAAAAGTTACAGACAAAGGTGTTAAGGCTTTGGCTGGAGTTCATACTATTAATTTAGGGCGCACAAGTGTTTCAGATAAAGGCATTAAATCATTGGCAGGTGTTCATACAATTCTATTATGTGATGCTAATCGGATTTCAGATGATGGTATTAAAGCACTGGCAGGTGTTCATACTATTGATTTATCACAGAATAAACTTGTTACAGATGAAGGTGTTATGGCATTGGCTGGCGTTCATAAAATCAGTTTAAGAAATTGTAGCAAAGTTACTGATAAGGGTGTTAAACATTTGGCTGGCGTTCATACAATTTATTTATCAGGGACCAATGTTACAGATGAAGGTGTCAAAGCTTTAGCTGGTGTACATAAAATTAGTCTGGTGGCGTGCCAAGTTACAGATAAAGGTGTTAGAGCATTGGCTGGTGTTCACAACATTTGTTTGAATGGTAATACACATGTTACAGATAATGGTATTAAAGCATTGGTTGGTGTTCATGAAATTCATTTGGGCAGTTGTAGCAAGGTTACTGATAAGAGTATTAAAATGTTAGTTGGCGTTCACACCATTAATTTAAGGAATACAGAAGTGTCAGATGCAAGTATTAAGGCATTGGCTGGTGTTCATACAATTGATTTATCAGGGTGCAAAGTTACAGATGAGGGTATTAAGGCATTGGTTGGCGTTAAAACAATTGATGTATGTAAAACCTGTGTCACAGATGATGGTGTTAAGGCATTAGAGGGGGTAGGATTTATTAATGTTACCGGTTGTGAGAATGTTACAATTAAAAATAATATTAATCAGCGCTATGTTTGTTCTGAGACCTATTTGGACGTTGTAAGGTTCTGTGGTGTCTTGTAGTGTAGCAATAAATATGGCTAGCTGGTGACAACTTAATGGTTGTACTTTTTTCTTAACAGAGCTAAATGAGTAGCATCCTGTTATCTCCAAGAACTAATTGAATAAAGTGGCACTAACTGTATCACGTCCAGCACCTCCATCAACAACTCCAGATCTAACACCAGCAAGTTGATGAAGGGTAATTACAATAGTTCTGTTTGTGGTTCAAAAGCAGCCTCTGCTTTCTTTGTAGTATTTTATTTCTGTGAGTCACTACCGAGATCTTTCTTTGAGCATTTGCTAAACACTACTCGATGCAACCTAAAGTGACTACAACAGCAATCAAATGACAATAGTCAAGATGCTCACCATTGTATACCACCGTAACCGTGAACATACAATTTATTTAAAAACTACAACTATAGATACTATTAAAACAATAGCTCCTATAATACCCATCAACGGTACATAACTAAGAGTGCTTTGACCTGCTAAAAAAAGAGAAAAAAGTAAGTACAAATTTAACTAAAAAAAAATGTAAAAAGAGGATGATTATCTTTCACAAGTACTTTTTGACATTGGGAGCGATTTCGCCACTGAAGAGCTGGTTTTGGTGACTGCATCAGAGTGATTAGATACTTTAATTGATTCCTTGTTGGACTGTACTGAAGTAGGTGAATCAAAAGTGTCTTTTGAAAGTGTGATATCGGAAGAATCTTGTTTTGGTTCTTCTTTGATTGTAGGAGAGCTCTCAAGCTTCTCTTCCTGTTGTACGCTGAGTTTATCTCGAGCTGAGGGAGTAACGTCCACATCTAATGGGGCTTCTTGAGTTGGGATAGAACCTACTGGCTGTTCTTGTGATGACTTTGTTGCGTTTATTATTTGAGGCACTTCCATCAACGAAATTAGTGCGACATCGTCACTCTCTACCAAAGTGTCAACTTGGAGTGCTGGCGATAGGTCTTCTTCCTTCTTTTCTATATTTGTTTGATGTTCTATATTGAAAAGAATATCTTTTACTTCTTGTTTAGGTTCCGCGATTTCGACTGAATCTACCACAACGTTGGTTTCATGGTTATCTTTTTCAGATGCAATGGCTTCTATGCAAGTCAATTAATGTACATTTGGTTGTAAAAGGGTACCTGTAGGATTGTGCACTTCCACTGGGTGAGAAGCAGGTTTAGGATCGGTTTTGTTGGTTTGCGGTTGAGATTCTTGTGTAGGTGCCTTGGCAGTTTGTGGAGTTGGTTGTTCTGGTTCTTCGGGTGGTTCTTGCTCTGGTTCAGATTCTGCTATTACATCCTGGTGCGCTGGTTGTGGCTTATTCGCAAGTTCTGTAACTGATTCTTGTTGTTCAGGTTCTGGTTTTGTTGATTCTTGCTCAGGTTCTGGTTCTGTTGGTTCTTGCATAGGCTCTGGTTCAGGCTTCTCGATAGGCGTTGGCTCAGGCTCGTTAGCAAGTGTTGGATCAGGTGTTGCTACCACTGGCTCTTCTTCTGGTTCTTTGACAGGTTCTTCAATAGGCTCTTGCGTTTCTTCTGTAAACGCTGACTTTGGCTCTTCAGACTCAGCTTCTTCAGCATGTTCTGGTTCTAGCGCCTTTACCGATTCAGGCTCTTTCGCAGCCTCAGGTTCTGGATCCTTAACTGGCTCTGGTTCTGGCTCCTTAGTTGGCTCTGGTTCATGTTCTTTTACAGGTTCAGGTTCTGGCTCCTTAGCTGGCTCTAGTTCTGGCTCCTTAGTTGGTTCGGATTCTTTTACAGGTTCTGGTTCTGGTTCCTTAGCTGGCTCTAGTTCTGGCTCCTTAGTTGGCTCTGTTTCTTGTTCTTTTACAGGTTGTGGTGCTTTAGTTGGTTCACGTTCCTTCTTTGCTTCAGGTTCTGGTTGTTTGGCCGGCTCTGCTTCACGTTCTTTCACTGGCTCTTGAACAGGTTTTGCTGCAAAGTCTTTGGCAGGTTCAGGCACCTTTCCAGCACTTTGATTGTTTTTGGACGCCGAACTATCGCCATCAAGCTTTACATGATCTCCATTAGTACCAGTAGCCACTAGTGCAGCTGGTCCTTTAGTAGAACCAGCAGTTGCTTGAGGGCGTTCGCTTTGTGAAGCAAGTGCTTCATTTGTAGGTTTACTGCTCTTTTCTGTTTGGTTATTCTCTTTTTTTGAATCGAACAGTTTATTTGTGATGGCTGCAGGAGACTTCTTGACAGCGTTTAGGCCCTGCATAAATATTAACGCATGTATTAAAGCAGTTAGTTTGATGTACCTTGTTTGCCATCCTTTCAAACCTGCTAGCAAGTTCAGATGTTTTTTTGCCTGGTAAAGAAACCTAACCACGTGATTAATTAATAAGCTCGTAGTAAACACCCAAAAAGGTCACGTGGGATGAAATAAACAAATATAGTAAAAATAGCTCAAGCGTGAAGTAAATTTCAATCGTACAGCTAGTGGTCGCTTCCTCTTCGCTGGTTCTTGTGCTACAGGCTTAGTAGTATCCGATTTTTTTGATGTGGTAACATTCTTTATAACTGGTGAATCCTTTGAACTTGGAGCTGCGAAATTATTGCCTACAGAGTATGAGCAACGCGTTTTTGGATGTCCTATTACAAACTACGAACCAGGTGTTGGAATAAATGATAAAGACTTGGAATCTAATCAACCCAAAAAAAATTAGAGTAATTCACGTGACGCGTGAAAAATTAAATGGCTTATGCACGTACCTCCGTTTCTTTTATTGGCCCACTTCATCTTATGTTGTGTTCCACCAAAACCTGTTTAAAAGTTTAAAAATAGAAGATAAAAGCAGCATAGAGTACCTTCATCATAGTTTCCTTTAAGTTTGAAGAGCTTACATCAAAAAAAAATAAGAGGGTAAGGCTTTTCGGCGTAGTAAAAGCGTACTTGTTTAAAATGAGGTTTACAATAGAAGTTACCAGCCAGACTGGCGTAATTTCCAGCGTTTAGGGTCTTTTTACATTGAGTACATTTTACACAAGTCTAAGAAACGTGTTAGTAAGCGTTACGACGTTTATCATCACGTGATGGGGTTTTCTTTGTTAAATTTACCTTGTGGTAAGCTATAGTTTCGATTACTAGCTTATCCATTGCGTATACACGCTTATCGCATATCGGGCAAAGGACCTTTGCTACTTTAAACATTTTTTATTTTTTAATTGCTATCGTGATAAGACTAAGTTGAAAAATGTGTGATTCACGTTTTTTATCACTTGTAGTCGTAAAATCACCCTCCCAAGTTCTACTTATACCCAGTTAACACTGTAATAATGCTAACAATGGAGTTGTGGTTTATATGTCGTCACTCTCACGTGAAAGATAAGCCATTGCGTACAAGCTGGAAGCGTATTTTTCTAAATTATGAGAAACGTTTAACACGTGTATGAAAACAAAATTGGTAGTGTTCATGTTGACGTGAGGTTACAACCACAGAGATGTTTCGATATTTCGCAAAACTAGATAATTCGCAAATGTTGTCTGTGTGAGTCAAGGTTTACTAATACTTTCTAGAAAGTGAGTTTCTAGCACTTTTAGCAGATCTAGCAAGATCTGACACTTCTGGCAAAATGGTGTAGATGTATCACAATGTGAACTATTTGCGTGCCATTAATCACGATGCTGTCTGATCATAGTACGACTTACATCCCTTGAGTGATAAACACATTTTTAATGTCAGTTTCAGGCAAGACGATCGCAGTATTTTACGTAGACACTACACATGTACGTTAAAACCACATCAGTCTTTATTGAGCTAAAAGCCAATTTCAAGGTTATATGGTCTACAAAGCTTGAGCATTCCGTTGTTTTGCTTAAAAATCAACCAATATATACTTGCAAGCGCTACGCTAGAGCCTACTCCACGCTAACAGAAGCGCTCTCGCAGCATTCAAACAACAAAGCAGTTAAATTGACATGTCTACAAGTCAGTCTGGCTGAAAACTTGAACGAAGCGTACAATATCTAGATATCTCAGATAGCTAATCTCTTACGTAACACAAGTAAATATATTAAGGACTATTAAACGATTAAGTCGAGATGTTGTGAGTTTGAAGTGAACATTTGCTACCAAAATGTTTCAATACCTTTAAACTCTTTAGAGCTCTTGATCTACCCGTTCAGTGAGGTATTAACTGGTTCATGATTCAGTTGTAATGACCAGTTTTGCTTTAGCGTCAAACGAACTGCAGGAAACAATTTTTTCAGGCTCTAAACACAAGTTGAGGCTATCTATCTTACACGCTTCAAGCGCGTTTTGTAGGGTGGCGAACGTACACGTTTTCGTAGCCGTATGACTGATAATACGACAAATATCTACAAATGAGGGAGATATTTTGTGGTAGTATCATGATTGTAGTTTCTGCTCATAGGCGCATCGCGTAGCGTTGCGAGCAAAACACATACAGAGGCTCAAAGAAAGATCTCCTGACTACAATAAATTCTTGTGAATCCTAAAGGTTCGGAAGTGTGTAACATAAGTCAATTCACACTTGAAAATCTCGTAACGCCTCGTAAGAACAGCCTCTCTTGATACTACCGAGTGAATATGCATACTATTACGCTCGTTTTAAGTAAATCTCTTTGTTGCTCAACTGTTTCTAAACAAGGTTTTAGGTTTAGCGGTACTCTCTACCCTTGTACAAGCACAAACATGTAATTGCGGTTGTGATGCTTGTAGTAGATGCGATTTTATGGCAGCCAGCTGTATGACGATAACTGGTGACACTAGTGAAACAGATCGTACGTTTGATTGTTTTGTTTTTCGGGTCAAAACGTTTTTTCAAATGACGAGATCAGCACGTGACATTTTTCGAGAAGCATTACTTTGTTGATTTACGTTAACAAAACTACAACAGTAGCTGGCTCTTGCTTTGTAATCACGGCGATTTCAGCTGTGGGATCGGTAACGGGAACAGCAGGCGATGATTGTATTCTCCTTGAATCAGATAGTAGAATAGCAGGTGCAATTGATCTCATGGGAGGCAACGACTGTCTTATGGCTCAGAATGGGTTTACTTTTAACTCAGCCATCAATATGGGTACTCAACCAAGCTTCACAAAAGGTTCTAAATCAGTTCTACAGGAGAGGGCGATAATTGTCTTAATGTAAATGGTGGCGAAGCGTTTATGGACGTTACAATGGGTGATGGCAACAATGACTTTTTGTACAAATCTATGGGCCCATTTACTCCAGTTACTATGTATGCAATGAATTATTTTATGCATTCTTTAACACTTCATTTAGATTGAATAGCGTTACTGCAGGTACTGGGAACAATTGCTATGAAATAGAGTCAGTGAAGTATGGTGACCTAATAGATGCTGGTGGCGATAATTGTATTCAGCTCAATTCAATGGACATTCGAAGTGTTACAAGTACGCCCTCTATACGTTTCTTTAAAACATACTAACTAACACAAATCTACAGCAGCTGGTGGGGGTAGTGATACCGTTATCATGCGAAACGGGGGATTTGGAACTGTTGATACTGGTGCAGGTGATGATTCAATTGATGTTTTTCAAGCGAACATACTCGATATTTCTGGTGGGCCAGGCAATGATGTAATTACCCTTCGTCAACTAGGTGGTGGTACATCTGGAGTAGTTGTTGATGGAGGCGCTGGGTGTGATATGGTCACTGCCAATGAATTCAGTTCGTCCTTGACTATAACAGGAGGCTCTGGCATAGATTGGTACACATATTTTGTAAACAAACAGATGTAGTTAACAATCTCTATTTTCTAGTTGTTTTTCTGACCAATTCCCTTTCATTACAGACTGTGAGAGCATAGGTCCTGTATGCGAACCGCCTACATGTTGCCGCAGGATTTAATAACGTACTAAGTAAAAAGTAACACCTATAATGTTGTAATAGCAATAAATGACAGTGATATATCACTTCATACTTTTATAACAAAAGGCTTGTGTTGGTTCTTAAAGAAGTAATTTTTTCTTTGCCCTTGCCTTAGTTCATGTAACCTTTATCCCTGCAATTTTATGACCCTGCTAACGCAAAATGCATTTACTTATAATACGTGTGCAATAGCTTCAGCCAATGATGTAATATCATCTGTACCTTTAATGTCTTGTCTGAACCTTGAAATATTGAGGTGGTTTAACTTACAGTCCAAGTTTGCTTAAAGTGGACAAACATCATAAACTATGATCAACCTTAGAAACGTTAGTACAAGCTAAAATTAGTTTGGGGGCATCTTGCTTACAGAGCTTATACACGCTAGAATCGTCGTTCGTTAGGTACAATCAAATTTGCTAACAACACCACAAAGCTATGCTATTTTTCAAGAGTCAGTCTTTAGTTGAACTTGGTATGGCGCAAGTACTGGCTTGACATCTCCAGCTACTTTATTCTGTCGAATATGATAGAAATACACCAGTCTTTCCACTACAAAGACATCACAGCCAATAAGATAGCCAATAGCAGCCTATCACTACACTGAACAGTATTCGCTTCGAGCTTAATACTTTGGTTGTGGTGAATTTTATTCTTAACACAGGTGGTGTATAACTTGCTATTCCTTGGAGCAAGTATCAGATGAAGTTGGCGCTACATTGGATATCGACAATCTATCCAGGCTGATCAACTTAACTCCTTGGTTATTTCAAGCCTGTAATGAAAAAATAATAACCTAATTGTGCGAAATTTTCAAAACAAAAATCACGAAAAAAATACGATTTGAGTTATAAATGAAACAAAGAATAGGTCGAACCATTTACTAGCAAGGAAGTTAATATTGAGCATCAATGGATAAGTTCAATCTAGCCAAATAAGGATGGCTAGAATTAACATGTAAACTTCACATTGGGCTTGATGGTGTTAACATAATCCAATTGTTAGTTAAGGGGTGGGTTTAGAATCCATAAAATCCATGTGCAACCATCTCTCCTATCCTCCAATTTTGTCATGACGTCCAGGTATCGCGTCGCCAAATACAACAGAACAATTGTGACTTGTATCTAGTTTATTCTAATTACAAACACTTAAATACATACAATAGCTCCTATTCATCTTAATGTACAAACTTTAATGTGAATCCAAGCTCAGAGTGATCAATTCACAGTTTAATAAGCAAATCTCGTAAACTCCTCGCAAGTTCAGCATCTTTTCATAATCTCTTGATGAATATGCATACTATTACGCTCGTTTTAAGTAAATCTCTTGCTCAACCCGACTACGTTTTTAACAAGATTTTAGGTTTAACTGTACTCTCTACCCTTGTACAAGCACAATCATGTAATTGCGGTTGTGATGCTTGTAGTAGCTGCGATTTTATGGCAGCCAGCTGTACGATGATAACCGGTGACACCAGCCAAACAGATCGTACGTTTTAATTTGAAAGTTCTTCGTTTGTTTTTCAGTACAAAAATGTATTTTCCAACAAGACTGAAAACACACGTGATATTATTTTGCAAAATTACTTGATTTACATTTACAAAATACAACAGTTACTGGATCCTGCTTTGCAATCACAGGGACATCAGTTGTGGGATCAGTAACGGGAACAGCAGGCGATGATTGCATTCTCCTTGAATCAGACAGTACCGTAACAGGTGCAATTGATCTCATGGGAGGTAATGACTATCTCATGGCTCAGAACGAATTTACGTTTAACTCAGCCATCAATATGGGTACTCAACCAAGCTTCACAAAAGGTTCTAAAATCAGTTCTACAGGAGAGGGCGATAACTGTATAAATTTAAGTAGTGGCGAAGCGTTTATGGACATTACAATGGGTGATGGTAACAATGACTTTTTGTATGGAGCTGTGCGCCCAGTTAGTCCAGTTATGTATGTACTACAACTTATTCATTCTTAACACTTCATTTAGGTTGAATAGTGTTACTGCAGGGACTGGAAACAACTGCTATGAAATATCAGCACAAAATTATGGTGACATAACAGACGCTGGTGGCGATAATTGTATTCAGCTCCAAAATATGGAAATTCGAAGTGTTGCAAGTACGCCCTCTAGACGTTTCTTTAAAACATACTAACTAACACAACTCTTTTTTTTTTTTTTTTTTTTTTTTTTAAGTCTATGGTTTTTATTGGGATGTCTCACCATCCAGTATACAACATTGATGTTTTTCAATCAGGTTTTACAACTTTACACAACTACAATGAAATTATATTTGTGGAGCACATTTCTGTGTTAAGGGTTTGAACCTTTCCATTCCAGCACCATGTATTAATTTTCAAATGGCAGTCTATTTTTCTATTTGTATTTGAATCATCCATGTATGAGGGGGCTGACAACCGTATATTTTACCTTGCCTCTAGTCTGGAGATTGCTAGTTGTTTTTGTGGGTGGTCACCCAGGCACAGCATGCCTGGTCGTTCCCAAGAATCAAACCAACATCACTAGTCAATATCAACTCATTTATAAGCTTTCATCCCATCATACCTGCCGCAACCCACTCTTTTGGGGGTTATCCGGTGGAATTTGGAATTGGCCAACAGCTTTTTAAAATGAGAAAGAATTTTCTCTTGAAGGGACTTGAACCAGGGACTCAATCAATTTAATTAATAGGAAAACCATTTAACTACAGGGACTGAACCTAAACACAACTCTATAAAAGCTGGTGGAGGTAGTGATACTATTATCATACGAAACGGGGAATTTGGACCTGTTGATACTGGTGCAGGTGATGATTCAATTGATGTTGCAAGAGCAACTATACAAGGTATTTCTACTGGGCCAGGCAATGATGTAATTACCCTTCGTCAATTTTCTGGTAGTACACCTGAAGTGGTTGTTGATGGAGGTGCTGGATGTGATATAGTCACTGCCACTCAAATCAATTCGGCATTGGTGATAACAGGAGGCTCCGGCAGTGATTGGTACTCTTGTTAATAGTCAGAAAACAGATGTTAGCTAACAATCTCTGTTTTCTAGTTGTTTTTCTGACCAATTCCCTTTCATTACAAACTGTGAGAGCATAGGTCCTGTATGTGAAGTTCCTACGTGTTGTCGCAGGATTTAATAATATAGTTAAGTCAGCATAACACCCACTATGTTTTGTAATTGAGAAAGCAATAAAACAATACCATGTCAGCATTTCATCACTCCTCTTTTTTAAGGCACTTGCATTCCTTCTTAAAGATATACAGCTGACAAAGCAAACTTAAAAACAACAAACATATCACCGATTGTTACACACTTTAGAAAGAGTATTGAGAGTGAGTGTTTTTGCTGCTTAAATAAATGTTCATTTTTACACTACAGATAGACAATAATAAATGTTTATAGGTCCTCATTAAAATAAACCAAAGGCATTGCTTCATTGGTTAAAACATAACACCCATCAATACTAGTAATTGTAACATTCTGACAATGAGAAACATTAAGTTCTCTAACGCCATCTAATGCATTAACTCCATCATCTGTCACACTACATTTTAATACATTGATCCTATTAACACCAACCAATGCCTTAATACCATTATCTGTAACTTTACACCCTGATACAGTAATTGAATGAATACCAGCTAATGCTTGCATCTGACACTTTTGTATTCCTTAAATTGATGGTGTGAACGCAACTAACATTTTAATACTCTTATCAGTAACTTTGCTACAACTACCCAAATGAATTTCATAAACACCAACCAATGCTTTAATACCATTATCTGTATTACCATTCAAGCAAATGTTGTGAACACCAGCCAATGCTCTAACACCTTTATCTGTAACGTTGCACCATGCTAGATTAATTCTAATTGTATGTACACCAGCTAAATCTTTGACACCTTCATCTGTAACCTTAGATAGTTGGTGAAGATGCTCATCAGTTACAAAGTGACAATAAGTAAAGTTGATACTGTCAATCACTTTAAAATCTGTAAAGTCCATACAGTCTGGCTGTTCCATTCTACGAATTTTGAGTGCATACACTCCTTGTAGGTACTTCAAATGCTTTTGTTTAATAGGGAACTTAAGAATTATTTTAGTTGTCTTTCTGATATGTGGGGATGATTGTTTGTACAGTTGTTTTAGTTCTTTCTTTGTATTAACCACAGTATTAGCCGGTTTCAGTTCAAATCCCAGGTGCTGTGTTGCTACATTTGATAATAACGTACACGTACATACAACGGAATGCATAGATAACGTGGAAACGAATTGTAGAATAATAATTATTATTCTACTGGAATCTCATCAAAGAATGCTGTAGTTGAGTTCATTATATAATTTCCTAGCTAATGTATTTTTTTTAAAGCGAAAGTTTGTTTGCAGGTTTGTGGTGATATTGTATTAAGTACGTAAACGTGATCTAGATGGACCGGAGTTGACTTTAGTTATGTACACAAACCAATAACAAAAAGTCAATTTCTCGCTACACTAATAGCGAGTAACACCGGAGTTATCATAACATCGCTCTACCACTTCCTGTACCTAGTTCACATCGTTCAATTTGAGGATTGGTGATAAATAGATGAATACTGGTACAAAATCGAATCTTTGCCATTTATTGGGTCTTCCTACTGAGCTACTACTCGATATTGTCGATTTGGATATTAAATTATACGTTCAATGGCCTCTGTTATCAAAACAAACAGCTGTGAGTTCAAGGTTTGACTGTGATTTCAAAAAACAAGGCAAATGGATAAAAAGGAATAAAGTTGATGAGTCGAATGTACAAGTACTACAACAATACCATTGGAATCATGGTGTACTCGAAGGAGAGTTTAAGAAATGGTATGATTTTGGTCCATTGAAAGTAGAGGGTTGTTATGTTAAAGGTAAGCTTGAAGGAGAGTACAAGAAATGGCATGATAATGGTACACTTCAAATGAAGTGTAATTATGTTCAAGATTTTGTTGAAGGGGAACAAAATCAATGGTTCTTCAATGGTCAATTACGTTATCAATGTTACTATGCCAATAGTAAACTAGAAGGAGAGTACAAGTGTTGGGATGAGTTTGGAAAGCAGTACGAGCTTAGAAACTATGTTAATGATAAACTCGAAGGAGAATACAAAATGTGGCATGATAACGGAAAGTTAAGTGATCAGTGTTACTATGTCAGAGGTAACATGGAGGGTGAAGCAAAATCTTGGCTTCCAAATGGTCAACTGCGTAAGCAATGTAACTATGTTAATGGTAAACTTGAAGGAGAGGCAATGAGGTGGTTTAAAAATGGGCAACTAAAGGCTGTTGCCCACTATGTAAAAGGCGAGCTTCATGGAGAGCAAAAGACATGGAACATTGATGGCACATTGAAGTCTCAATCTACTTATGTCAATGGTAAACGAGAGAAAGGGTGTATCATATGTTGAGGATAATGTAATTTAAGTGTTAGTTTATTACCGTAAGGCTGGCTTGCTCTCGCTCTTGTATCTCTCTCTGTTTTCTTTTTTCTTGTAAAAGTGTTACTTTAGATACCTATTAAACCATACAGCATGTTTAATGCAAAAATCAGCGAGATGTTCAGGTTGTATAACAGCGTGATACTACAGGTACAAATCACAATCAGATAATCACAAACATACTACTTACCTCGTCTGGATACACAATCATCTCAGTCTCTACACCACGCTCCTTTAGTGCATAGAAATACTCTTTTCCTATAATTTAAGTGTTAATTGTCACTCACAACTAGTAAGGGAGGTCAACTTGTTCGCAATAGATAGTACTTATACATGTTCTAATTGCGAACAACTTGACCACTTGAACTTTATATAGTTAACATATTAACTACCTTGAGATGGAGGCACACGTTTATCGCCGGTGCTGAGGAGAAGCTATCAAATAGTAAGAAAAAAAGAAGAACGAAGTGTTTCCGTGAGAAAAAAGTTCGAAGTAGGGTTCTAAGCCGTACCAAAGTTGGTGCCTTTACTTTGTCAACATGTGCAATAGGTGACATTTCATGCATTTTCTTTAAAAGAGGACGGTTAGAAGGGAAAATAGAGTCCAATACAAATACCTTTAAAACATCGCCAGTTAATTTTGTTTTACAACTTCCTGTCGCTTCCATTAAACTCCAATCAGGGATATCAGATACTATTGCCAACGCAGCAATATTAATTACCTAAAATACAGTAAACAAGTGGGCATTTGAGGTTACAACAAACAGAACATACAGGATTTCTAACAACCGCAACTTTGAAGCTAGAAACAGTGTTAATAAAATGAGAGCAAGAAAGGTGCCCTTACCGAGGGTCCTGTCCAATAAGTTGTGTAGCGGTAAATCCACCGTGACTTCCTCCCATGACACCAATGTTTTCCTTACTTACTAACCCGGGGTTTTTCTTCCAAATGTCTTCCATGACAAGCTATAAACACGTTAAAAGAATCATGTTTCACTAATTAAAGTTGTTTTGTAATGTACCTGCACGTCTTGTACTTCAAAAGTACCGCAATTACCAGGAAGCACATCTACGAAATCTTGTCCGTATCCAATGGAACCGCGATAATTAGGTACTGCAACAGCGTAACCCAACCCGACCAAGAATGTCATAATTGCAGAATAATCCATAGTAAAAGCCGAATGTGGGCCACCTTTCTTATTGATTAATACGACATAACCACTTCAGTTTGAAAACAAAACGATCAATACAAGTGTTCAATTGTTTTGTGAGCTCATAGCCAACCTCCCATACTTGATATCAAGTATGAGAAGGCTCATACAAGCCAAGAAGAAAAAACAGAAAAAAAGTAGAAAAAAAAAAAAGTACAATTTCGTGAAAAGGAACTACTACGTACCATGTGGATACATTACAAGTGGTAAAGATTCATCTTTGACTTGTTGTTTATTAGGTAATAGCATAAAATACTCGATATTGTATCCATTCTTCCTGGTTGCAATTGACTTTAATACTTTTGTTTTTGTTGCTGGGATATTATTTGTATCTTCAGTGTAAGCGTTCCTTTTCTCTAGAGTAATGATATCGTCCTTTGTAGTTATATCATAGGATACTAGTGTAGGTTTTTGTTGAAGACTACTCTCAACAGCGAATACCTTATCATTACCAATAGCAAGTACTTTTGTTACCATGTCAACTATTTTGATAGAAACAAGTCAACTTCATTATTACGTTCCTTTCGTGGCATTTTTTTTTCTGATATTAATTTACAACGTACGTGGTGTTAGAGGTTTTACTGATCCGTTTGAAAGATCAACATGAACAAGTCTCTTTCAAAAAAAGGTAAGAAACAAAAACTCTTATACATTGTTTTCAAAACTTGTAATAGAGCAAGCAAATCAAAGACTCTCATCACTTGAGAGTCATTCAAAAACTCCCAAGTGATGTGTTCCATTTTAAATAAACAGAAATTCTGATTTATGATTTAACATAAACTGCACGAGGTGGCAAGTATTTGTGATAACTTTCAAAAAACAAGTAACAAATTCACATACCGTAGAACTTCTCCATAGCGTCTGTATGATAATATGATTCTCAGTAACAAAGCAATTTTGAGGTAATTCAATTGCATATATACCACCAAATTCGTCTTCATTGTTACTACGAGACACTTGAGCTACCAACACTGAATGTTCCTTTTTTTCCATAGAGTACTATAAAACAAAATAAGTATAACTTTTTGTTATGTTCTTTTTTTACCTTGTGCAACTCCATACACGTATTATGAGTTCCTGTCGTACTTCTGTATGCTAAGAATACAATAAAATCTCCATTTGGAGAAAATCTTGGGCTGTAGGCTTCCCAATGTGGCATGTCAATCCTTGCTATAGAAAAAAAATGATAAGTGACCTTTTTTTCTTAAAAGATTTTATTGCATGTGGAAATGACGTACTTGCATGCACTTGTACTTTTACCAATGGATCTCTTAGATCTTAAATATGGTTAAAAAACTTTTACACACGACCATGTACCCAATGGATTGAACTCTTCGGTCATATCAATAGTATAAATACCACAAGGACGATTATAACAATAAATAATACCCAACCTTCGTGGCTCAGTATTATAACCCTCAAACATTAGAATAGGCTTCTGTGGATGGAATATAGGCTAAGAAGATATCAATAAAAAGTAGAGATAGTCCACAAACAAGCGTAAGAGGCAGGAGTGTAAAAAACATACATTTCCAAACGATAATTTTTCTGTAATGTCTATTTCAAATTCAACAATACGCTTATGAGATACATCAATCATGAAGATATAAGGATTTCCAGTTGTGTATGTATCTCCCCAATCCTCTTTGAATACATAATTATCACCAAGGTTTGCTTTTGATCCCTCTAAAGATAAAATTTAGCCAAAAGAAAAAACGTCACGTGATGAACCGAAGAAATTCTTTTTTACAGTCGGAACACGTGCCTTCTTGCTTATCCCAGTAGTTACCTGTTTTAGCTTGTTTCTTGTCGGCAACATACGCCAAGTAATTCTCATCAGAGGACCAAGCAAACGAACCAAAACGCTCGCCACTGTAAAGTTTACCGTGAATATCATCCGTTTGTATACTACATACGAGTCTTGACTTATTCCATATCTAAAAGCCACATAAACGTTACATTTCGAATCAATACACTCAAGATATGTCATTTCGGGCGTCTCTAGTACCTCAATAAAGTTTTTCGTCTTGTTATCCTCAGATGAGGTTTTAAAAGATACCAACATAGACCCCGAAGGAGAAGGAACGGTGGCAACCGTATTATGCAGTTGTTGTGGAAAATTTGTACTGGCAAGCGTGTCTGTTGTGAAACTACGCAAAAACTTTCTATTCACGTTATTCTTTACATCTGGTTGCTTCCAGAGCGTTAACAACTGATTTGGTTGAATAATCCATGCTACACATCACAATAAGTCTACAACGTTATGCAACAGCGTAATATACCTTCCGCAGGCGTTGGGTGCTCATAGCATTTAAAAAATCGGGATGCCAGTTCACCCTCCATTTATAACTAACTTTCGACAAATGAATAATGCACCTTGGGAATACACCTGACTTAGGCAAAAAAAAAAAGAATCGTCAGTCCGCACTGACAACTACGGCCGCGAAGTTATAACATGCTATGAAACTTGTCGAGAAAGAACTTGCACGTCACGTGGTGTTTTAAATTGAGAACGAGTATGGAACTGTTGCTAAGAGCAAAACAAAGATGATTAAGGCAATGTTTACAAGAACTCGCTGGCCAACCACAACGAGCAACTGGCGCTAGAGAACCACTCCGTACTAATCCGTCAACCATTGATATAACAATGCGGCGCGTCTAATAGAAAAACTGAAAGTAGAAGGCGAGCGCAAAGACTTTGTGAGAAAAAATTGTTGGTATTATTATTTAACAGCTCGCAACCGGTCTTCTATGATCGACAGGTACAAGTGGCTCTGCCACTGTATTTTGTTCCGTTTTTGCGGATTGTAGTTTAGATGTACATTGTCCTCTAGGATCCCAAGTATTTACAGCACCAGAAATAACACCATCTACATATTTACAAGTCTTCTTCTGTTGTCCGTTTGACCAAAATTCTAAATATTCTCCGTGAAGAATACCTTCTTTGTATGTACAAAACTTCCATAAATTACCGTAGTCATCCATCTCAGTATAATGTCCGTGTAGTATACCTTGTTTATATTGACATAGACGGACAAGATTTCCAGATTCGTTAAAATTTCTGTAATTGCCTGATAATTTGTTGTTTGTGTAAAAACAGTGTTCAAAAAGTGTTCCGTTGGGATAATACCACTTGCATTCACCTTCTAGTGTGCCTGATTCAAATATTTGTGTTTTTGTAAGCTTTTGATCATTAAACCGCTTCCAACGTCCAGATTTTTGTAAAGAGTGCGTGAAACGAGACGTTACGCTGTTTTGACGACAAATTAAAGGCCATACTTTGTACACGTCTGGATTTACGTTAAAAATGATATGTTGCAGTTCTAGTGGTAGAGAAGTAAGCCTAGAAGCCCCGTAAGTAAAAGCGTTGGGAAGTGTAAGTAATTTCCAACTTACATCGAATTCTGCAGTTGAGCCATTTTAGAATAAGTTGTGCTTTTGTTGTAACGTTAGTAGGCCAATTTACTGTATACGGCGGTAATATTGTCCGCCAATTCTCCACCAGGAACCACGCGACAGCAAATTTTCGATCGCGTGGAGCATCTTTTTCCCTAATTAGGTACAACTTAACGAATTCATCCTTAAGGTACCCCGTAACGTTTTATGACGTACGTACTTTATCTGATACGCTATCAACAGTAAATTTCTTGAGTAATTTGCAGTAATTAAGACGTCAGCAATCGTTTTTGAAACTGCTAGTTAAAGAAATCAGTCATACGTAAAGTTACGTGTCTACGCGCATGGTTTAGATTTGTGGTTGGTTAGAAACCTACAACGAATTTCTCCTTATTCTGATGTAATGACGACATTGCACCACTGTTTCATTTTTACGCGTATTGTAAGGTAGCTATCACCATAACGACATTTCTTATTACCGCGGTAATTTGGGCTTTTTTTGGTCAACATTAGATTGTATTGAGTTGTTTTTTCTCCAATACATTTCTTGACACTACGCCCCACATCAATAAGTTTTCTGTCGTCACATATTCTCGAAGACCATTGGAATTTGACACTACCACGTGATACGCGTACTTAGATACTACGGTATGTAACCATACTAACGTCAAGTTAATTAACTAGTACTGAAGCCAGGTACAGATAAACGTGAGAATATTTTAGGACCTTATTGTACTCTTTGTTGTTTACATCAAAAAATGTTGCTTGTTGATGTTGTAACATTTTCAACATGTCTCCACAAACCGGAAACTGAGTTGTAGCCAGCTTCTTACCTGTCTAATACAAAGAACAATATGTAACAATTCTTTCTGTATCCTACAACATCATGAACAAAGACACCTGTCAGGTTGAGTAACATTATTTATCTTGTTTACACTTTTGTTGTTTGTGTTGGTGACTTTTTTTAGTACTAAAAAAAAATCATTTACACTGGTATCTTGTGATCTGGCTTAAGCCTTTGATGTAAAACTCAGCCGAATGGTGATTGCATTTCTTACCACCATACGTTCGTTTATTACAACGCTTACACTTTTTCGAACCTGCGACTTTATCATGCTACTTAGAGTAAGACCAACACTGTATACAAACAGAAGCTATCCAAGCGTACGTCGTCATAAGTTTTGTCAGGGCACGTGCCCCACCTATCCCCACAAAAAGTCCTTTCGCCTTTGGTGTACAATCTTGAACACCATTTTCCTAAACAAGTTTGTGCCTCCTCCTCTTCTTCAGAAGTAGCTGCAGGGCATATGAATATTAACAGTACACAAGTGATGGCGAGAGTATAAATTAGAGTTGAGAAGAGCTGCATTGCGTTTGAGTATAGGGTAACAACACTCAAATAATTCACAACTTGTACATCCGATGTTGTGAATGCTTACTCATGTAATGTTCACAAAGTTTATCCGGTTTTATGAACACTCTGTATGAAATTAACACTTGTTAAGGGTGAGCAACACAATCTATATTGTTGTCTTCCGTCAATTAAATCATCACCAGTACTAACAGGTCAAAAGGGTACTTGTCGCGGGTCACTACCTCTACTAGCTGTTGTAGAGTTGTGTTAGTTAGTGTGTATAATAAAGAAACGTACAGGACGTTATCACTCAGAGCTTTTTTAATATCTGTCTGTTTTCAAGAAATTGGTTAGAGTGCTGCTAGTTATTTCAACATGTTCTTAGTACGCTTGCGTGAGATAATTGCTTGAAGGGAACAATGGCCTAGTTGATTATTGGTTAGATTGCACAGTCTCTACCAATTATTCATAGGCGTGAACAATACGTTAGTATAGAAATGGTATTCGTATTGTCAATATCTCAACGGTATTTGGCCGTTGTACAATAAGGTTTCTGGGGACTTGTGATTTGGACTGTTTGGTTTACCAATCTTTGCACATCAGTATGCGATGAGTGGTTTCTCGCGTCTTGGTAGAGGTATCAACCTACAACCGTCCTGTTTTGTTGGGTACGAGGCATCATGCAAACCACAAAGTTTGACAGTCCATGTAAAGTGGAGCTTGCTTAAAGCCAGTGCTTTAGCGTTGCCACTCTGAGAGTCTTGTCAGAAGCTGCAAAGAAAATTATCAAATATTGACAATAAGCAAGTTGGCTTAATTACATGACTCTTCTTCGAAATTCCGAACTCGCGAACGTCCTACACTGTGGCAAACCGGTTATTTAATACGATTGGTAGTATTAATTGTGTATGGTACGTACAGCTACAGCTATATTAAAACTAACAGAGTGTATTTCGTTTTTTTGTAAAGAGAAATTGTTTTTGAAGCTTTTGCTTTGCTTTACTCGCATTTCTTTAACCGTTTTGGCTCTTTTTTAGAACAAAATCCGCTTCGTTTCCTATCCACCGTGCAAGCTTATAAAATTATTTTGGGCCACATGCAGCTCAGAATTTGGCAAAAGCCTTACTTTTTTTTACCACAGGCTCAAATTTTGTGTATGCTCGCTGTACAGCTTCTGCGCTTATTTTCCTTGTAGCCTCACATATTGTGTCTTACGCAAATACAAACATACTTACGTAATTTTTGAAAAAGGGATTATTTGTCTTTGTTGAAAAAAGTTAACAACAATTTTTGCCTGTAAAATTGAATGTCAAATTTTGTTCTCCCTGTGTTTTTGCTGATATCAGATTTTGTTACAGTCAACTGCAAAGCATAAAAAAATACACTGTAAACCAGGCTCCTTGAGTTTACTGGATATCCCATGTGAACTCCAAACTTACATTTGTACGTTCAATGCAGAAACATTCACAAAATTCCATACACTATCAAAGAGAGCTGCGATTAATACACATTTTGATGAAACACTACAAAAAAAAGGAGTATGGATACAATGGTACAAAAGTGGAAAGGTACAGCTTCATAATTACATTGCAAGTGGAGTGTATAAACAATGGTATGAGAGCGGACAACTTGAGAGACAGTATACAATAATTGATGGTAAAAAAACTGGACTTTGTTTAGGATGGTATAAAAATGGTCAACTAGAGAGGCAATGCGCGTGGGTTGATGGTAAGCAGCATGGCGAAAGCAAATATTGGCATGAGAATGGACAACTTGAGGAGCAATGCATGTGGTTTGATGATAAACAACACGGTGATAGTAAGGGATGGTATAAAAATGGACAGATTTCAGACCATAGTTTTTGGGTTGAGGGCAAACAACATGGCGAAAGTAAGGGATGGCATGAAAATGGACAACTTAAGTACCATAACATGTGGGCCAATGGTAAACAACATGGTGAAACTAAGACATGGTATAAAAATGGACAACAAGAGAGGCAATGCATGTGGGTTGATGGTAAAGCACATGGTGAAAGTAAAGGATGGTATGACAATGAGAATGGACAACTAAAGTATCAGTGCATGTGGACTGATGGTAAGCAACATGGTGAAAGGAAAGGATGGTATGAAAATGGACAGATTTCAGACCACAGCTTTTGAGTTGAGGATGAAGCACATGTGGGCTGATGGTAAGCAACATGGCGAAGGTAAAGGATGGTATGAAAATGGACAACTTAAATACCAGAACATGTGGGCTGATGGTAAGCAACATGGCGAAGGTAAAGGATGGTATGAAAATGGACAACTTAACTACCATCAGTAGTAAATTAAAAATGGGATTTTCCTCTGGAATCCTGTTAAATTCCGTGTTTTTTAAGGATTTTAACGGAATTGTGGAAAAAATCCCTAAGCAATCTGAATTTTCGATTGGATTTTTGATGGGATTTCTGCTATATTCCATTAAAATAAGGAATTTCTTGGGATTTGTAAAAAAATCCCAAACAACAATATTGGCAAATGTTGGCAGCATATCAACAGGAATAATTGAAGGGATTTTTAACAGAATTCCATATGGATTTTGTAGAAAATTCCCTTGGGATTTTGTAGAAAATTCCCTTGGGATTTTTAATGGAATTCCGTATGGATTTTGTAGAAAATTCCCTTGGGATTTTTAACAAAATTCCATATGGATTTTGTGAGAATTCCTTTGAAAAATATTTTTGGTGAAAATTCAAAATTATTCATTATTTCAACAACTATCAAAGCCTTACCTAACTAAGTTTTTTTTTAGTAAACCACATCGTCACCCTTTTATTGGTGTAGAAAACCAATGGATACAACGAAAAGACGTTTAATCAAAAAGTAAGCAAGATAAGTATTTTGGTGATTTTCGTTAGCAGTGATATTTCTATATCGCTTACTAATCCGTTTTGAGGCTTGTAAAGCATTTCAAAGGCCTTTACACACCACTAGGACACGCATTTAGGGCATTAATCTCAAGTACATTGTTTTTGAAGGTTATTTCCATTTAATTTATCAAAAAACTACTTTTTTCTTATTTTAGCTTCTACGAATGCGTTATTAGCAATTTATGATTGCGATACCAGGTGCAATAAAATTCTTGGCCAAAGATTGAAAAGATTTGATGAGTTTGACCTGTACACAATAGCGTGTGGAACATTTGCATTTTGTAACTAAATTATCATTGGTAAATAAAACAAATTTTGTGCTACAAGACTTGATGTAAATATTGTAAAGTATTTCAAGGTAATTTGTTTGGAATTTCATAAAAAATCCATTGGGAATTCCGTTGTTAATCCTTAAGGAATTCCGTCCGGATTCTTTAAGGAATTCCATCCGGATTCCATAGGGAATTCCATTCGGATTCCATAGGGAATTCCGTCCGGATTCCATAGGAATAAAGGAAGAGATTTTCCGCTTATAAATCCTTAGGATTTTAAGGCGGAATCCCTTAAAAACCCCGATTTAAATTTACCACTGATAACACGTGGGTTGAGGGTAAAAAACATGGTGAAAGTAAGAGATGGTATATGAATGGACAATTGTGTTCTGAATGTATATTTGTCAATGGTGAAGTGTGTGATAAACGTAAGGAATGGGATGAGAATAGACAATTATGTAAATAATAATTTGTGATTTGTTTATTTTTTTGGACACTAAAATTACAGTTTTATTTACACAACAATAGCCTTTTGTGTCAGCACTTTCTATCTTAGTAATAAGTTGTATGGTATTACTATACGATATCACCACATGTGCAATAGTCGTAGCAGTAAGTCCTACCAAATTGGGGGCGATTTGTTAAAGAATAGCCAAATCTTTTACATTGTAGTAGGTGCAACACTTAAAAACTTTGCTCTATCAGAAGCTGTTGTCTCATCCTTATCTTCATATAAATCATCTATCCACTGACTTGATTTTTCCTCCCTTACAGTGCTCTTTGAAGCAACATACAGTTGAATAAGAGACGGCATACCTAGTAACAAAACAATTAACTTTTTAACAAAATAGTGTCTTGCAATCATTTTTAAAAGAGGTAAGTGACAATGTATTTGGTATCGCATGATTATACATACCTTCTGATGTAAAGTACGCCAATGAATAGAACAGCCCACTGTCCATATAAAATCCAGTTATTGGTCTGAACGAAAATAAAAGTACTCGCAGAAGAAAGCATACAACAAATACAAGTGTCATTCCAGTGATCTATCGAAGAAGTAAGTATCACGTGATTTATAAAAAAAAACCAGAAACTTTGAGTCGCTAAGTGAGGCTTACTTGTAGGGCTTCTTGCACTTTGGCTACATCAAGTTCATTCAAAGAACGTTTGAATAGCATACGGAACCCATACCTGAACGAAGTGAGCACTTTTACTCAAAAAACGACATTAAAACAAACTTAGACTCTAAGAGTTTCATTTTCTTCATCAAGTTCTATTTTTGCAACACGTACATTAAGAACGCCATAGCTACAAGAGCAGATATAACAACATCTAAGTAAAAACATGAGTGATTTCTCGAAAGAAAGTAAAAGAAACACGTGTGTGCAAGGAAGGAATAGTACCAGATACTATATTAATATCATAAAACGGATTGCCTTCTCGCTTTCCATCATTCTCAAGAAAAATAATTATTAGTATTATTTGATAAGCCTAGTATTCAAGGAGTCAACCAAAGACCACAAACAAAAAAAAAAACCGAAATAACGTTTTTTTTCCGAAAAAAGTTTTTCTTGTCGCTTCAATGTCTCTACACGCGCACCCAAACAATTAGTGTTACTACAATAAATAACCATCCTACTCTCGGTAGAAACTTATTACTATCATAATAATTCTGGTAGAACGCTTCAATCCTAAAAAGAGGAAAACCAACATTAAAAAAAAAAGAAAAAAATCACATGGTATATTTAAAAAAACCAATACACAGTTGCTGCGAGTTTACGCTTCGCGTCATTACTGTAACGTACCATATGAATAGTATTAAGGCGAAAGCTGTAAAGTACGTCACGAATGCCAAGCGATTAAGCGTGAACTCGACCGATGAACGTTGTCCAGAGTAAACGAGGCTTAGCCATCCAAGTCTAACTAAAAAATGTGTTAAACTATTATCAAATACACAAGCAAGTTGAGTTAACAACATTGCGTGTCATTTAGACGTTTTGACGTTTTGTTTTTGGGAATGAAGGTGTCAAAGTTGGGAAACGGTAGCGTTGACTTCATAGCAAGCGTCAACGTTGTTTTGATTGTCAAGTTAAATTCAATTTACGTACAGCACGCAAAAACGCCCAAAACGCCTCTAAATACATGCCGCGCTATGACTTGACCTATTCTATGGGTTATTGATGATGTAACGTCGTAATGTCTCAAACCTCTTGTTCCAACATTTTGTTTTCCTTTACGCTTTCTTGTATTTACTAGTAGTTCCCAAGCGAGTGACACAAATGTCATAATAACAAGCAAGCCATAAAGGGTGAAACCAACAAAAGCAATCCATCTGTAACCACTACAATGTAACCCCTTACATTTAATAACCATAGGTAGGGAATTTATACGAGAGACTTTTCCTCTACAAGCCCAGAATGTTCGAGTTGTTATTGGCAATTAAGGCAGGCATTTTTCCAACTGTTTGTTTTTTGTGTCCGTATTTGATTCATCAACACCAAATGTACGTAGTTTACACCATAATAGTGTTTTGGTGTTTTTTAACAGAAGCGAGGGATGTTTTAATTTCCCTCGTTGAGAAATACACTCAAAACGCTGTCATGCACCCATGTCGCTCTATTGTAGTACGACTAAGCTTAATTTGTAGCAACAATTATGTCAAAGACGTACACGCACGCCCAAGTGGCACAACATAACACTGAGAATGATTGCTGGGTCATAATCGATGATGTAGTTTACAACATGACCGACTTTCTCGAGGCTCACCCTGGTGGCAAGGGCGTCGTTGTAAAAGTCGCTGGTACAGATGCTACAAAAGCGTTTAATGCTTTGCATGACGCTAGAGCAATCATTGCAAAATACGGCAAACAGCTAAGAGTAGGTGTTATTGCTGGCTCCAAGCACACCAGAGTACGTCCAAAAAATTTTCAACAGAGCAAGTTTGGCCGTGTATTCAATGGTTGTTGTGAATCTCATTCCTCGTTAGGCGCAACCAAACAACCAATTGTCAACCTCTGGTCCGTTTGGTGATGGAATCCCATTTGGTGATCCATCCTGGTACACCACATTCAAGAGCCCTTACTACACTGAAGCACACAAGAAATGGCGTGCTAGAGTACGCGCTTTTGTTGAAAAGGAAATTATGCCGTACACAAGTGAATGGGAGGTACGTTTAACACCTTGAAAGCCAAAAGTACTAATGCTTTTAAGGACGCTAAATCTTACCCTCGTGAGCTTCACGTAAAAGCTTATGAAGCAGGTCTTTATGGTGCACCTTTCCCTGTAGAATACGGTGGTACACCACCAGAAGGAGGTATGATACAAAAAGGACCAGAAAGATGTTTTGACTTAAAACAAAAAAAAAGATGATAACTTAAGTATGACTTCGTTTTAGGCTTTGATGTCTTTCATGATGTTATTTACTGGGACGAAATAGCCCGTTGTGCATGTGGTGGTCTACTCGCCGCTTGTTTTTTGACGTTGCATATCGGATTCCCACCACTACTATCTGTAGGGTCTGATTACATCAAAAACAAATGCGCTAAGGACATTATTACTGGTAAAAAACTAATTGCTTTGGCAATTACTGAGCCATACGGTGGAAGTGATGTCGCTGCTATCAGAACAACTGCTGAGAGACAAGGTGACTTCTACATCGTTAACGGCGAGAAAAAGTTCATCACTGGTGGTATGCGTGCTGATTACTTTACTGTTGCTGTACGTACTGGTGGAAAGGGCATGGGTGGTATTTCGTTGCTATTGCTCGAGAAAGGCACGAGTTTTTGTTTTGTGTACTCGTAGATGAATTTAACATTTTTGTAGGTATGCCAGGTATTAACTTACGCAGACAAAAGACACAAGGCTGGTGGACATCTACAACAACATTTGTTCAACTTGAGAATGTTAAAGTGCCTGTAAAGAACATAATCGGCCAAGAAAACCAAGGATTCCTTCCTATTATGCTTAACTTTAATCATGAGCGCATGGTTGGTTTAATTATGGCTCATCGTTCGTGCCGTATCTGTATTGAGGAATCTATCAAATTTGCTCGTAACCGCAAGACATTCGGTGCGTTTATCATTATCATGTTCGCTTCTCTTGCTTCACCAAAAAAACAAGAAAACACGAGAAAGTTTAAGTCACAACCTGTTGAAATGTCACTAATCAAAATGTTCAGGAAAGAGACTCATTGATAATCAAGTTATCAGACATAAGATTGCTGAAATGGCAAGACACACTGAAGCAACTTGGGCATGGATTGAGAGCCTTGCGTACCAAATGCAACAAGGTCTTTCACCATTACATCTCGGAGGTCAAATCGCACTTTGCAAGGTTCAAACATCGCGTACCCTTGAATATTGCGCACGAGAAGCGTGCCAGATATTCGGCGGTGCATCTTATTTACGCACTGGTGTTGGTGCCAAGATTGAGCGTATATGGCGCGAATTGCGTGTATCTGCTATTGGCGGAGGCTCTGAAGAAGTCATGATCGACCTCGCAATGAGAATGGCCAAATTATAAGAGAAGAACACCAATAAAAATACTTATTCTTAGTAAGCTATGACAACAAGCTCCAGGATTCTACCATCTCATTTTTTACTTGATTTTTTTTTTTGAAATAAATAAGTCACAAATTTTATTAAACTACGGACACATGGTACTTGGGGTTTTTTAACAGTGTACGAGGAAGACAAGATGAGGTTTTTTTTTTTTCAGAACAAGATTTTATAAGGCTATAATCGTTTTCTATCTTACAGGTTCAAGTCGCCGTACAACAAATTATAAAACACCACTTTACAAGAGATTGCAAGCACGTCTAAAGAAGAAAAAAAACAATTAGCTCATAAACGTTAAAACAAGGATAATGTAATAATAAAAGTCCGATGCTCGGAGTTGTCGGGATTTTAAGATACAAGATTCATACCTCTTTTTCTTGTGTAATTTAGGGTCAGCTTTATCGTCATTGCTTGCAGGTTCAACCTTAATACCAATCTCACGTACTAACATGAAGAAAGCCTAAAAAAGAGTCAAAGATTGCACTTTTTGAACCAAAAGAATTGCAAATACAGAAAATAACAAGGATTTGGTCGTCAAAGTCTCCAAAAAAAGAAGAGAAGCCAGTTACAACACGTACCTCTTTTACATTATGTCTAGTCTTAGCAGAAGTCTCAATGAATTTTACACTGAGCTTATCAGCGAGTTCTTGACCTTCCTTTGTCGTTACTTCACGTTCTCCTTCCAAATCGCATTTATTACCAACAAGAACAAATGGTACTTTATCAGCATCCTTAACACGTAACATATGGTCTAAAAGAACGCCAAATAAGCAAAAAAACGAAAAAGAAAAACCGAAAACACTATTTTGGCGAATTGAGCGCATAAAAAATATTACGCTCTGTACTGTCGTAAACCCATTGTAATGGTAAAGCGAATACGACTTTAAACGGTTTGAAGGATTTGTTTCTCGACAACGAAACAAAAACAAAAGGTATGAGCGTTTATACGTACCGTGAAGGTTTACTACCTCTTCAAATGAAGAACGCATAGTAATAGAGTAGACACAGAGGAAACCATGTCCAATTTTCATGTACTGATCACGGATGGCTACGAAATCTTCTTGTCCGGCGGTATCAAAGATATCTAGTCAGTTGTGAGCGTTTGAGAGCTATGAGTTCTGGTATGACGCAATGTACGAAAAAATTGTGTTTGGTAAAACAAAAGGAGATAAACAAGCCAATGAAGTTGTCACGTACCAAGGATGCATTCCTCCGCGTCGATGGTTACTTGTTTCCTACATACTAATTTAGTACCTTGAAAAACCGTCCTTGGTGTGGTAAAGCGATTTTGCGCTCGTGAGCTCGAGATAAGATAAAAGTTATGTTTTGTGGGTGATATCAGCGAAGTAGGTTTTAAAGGCCAATATCACCGTGAAATGCGAACGTCTGTATTTTGTAGCAGACCGACGTATTTTTGTGGAGGTTTGAGGATCTAGAATCCACCAGTATCAAAATAAAAGAATTTACCTGTACGAATCCTCCAATGTTGGGTCGTAGTCATCAATAAACCTTGAAAGGGGTTAATTTGCAGATCTACAAAACGAACCACTTACTTGTTTGAAATGAACTGTATTGTAAGGCATGATTTACCTGTATATTTAATTTAGGAGAGAAACGCATAGCGTGATAAAACTACAAAGTGTAGTTGAGTCCAATAACATACCTACACCACCAAGACCGACGAGAACGAGTTTGTAACAGTGAGTGCTCATAGCGTAGCTTTTTTAACTGCAGTAAGTTTGGATTTGTGTGAAAAAAGTTAAGCGACTGTTTCTTGGTTTCGTTGAATCGTATTTTAGGTGTCACGTTCGTAGTTGCAAAAAATACATTTGTATTAGTATATACAAAGTTGTTTTAGTATTAATCCGTTACTTAGGAAATTTATTTTTTGTTATAAAAAATCAAAACAGTAATCAACTTTCTCCTCTATAGAAAGCACTATTCTTCTCTGTCTCTCCAATACGAACCTACAATGGTGACGTTGTCAGTAACAAAACAGGTTTACATTAAAAAGAAAGAAAGAAAAAACTATCAAGTTTATTTTAATAAGGCGAATGGCTACAGTTATAAATAAGTTCATAATGACAAGTGGAATTCTGAAGTCAGCTTGCAAAAAAAAAAACCGACGTGTTTGCCGAAAAGGAATTATGTAGTACGAAGTTGTACTGGTTTGTAATATTAAATTCAAAGGTACCTCGTAAAGTATTGAAGGGTTCGGTAAAACTTGAATGAGTTGATGCCAAAAGTACACGCAAACATTTTCAGTTGACGTTATAACACCGGAAAGTTCTGGTACGTCTTTATCAAGGTTCTATCGTATAGTTGAGAATCGTAAGAAGCTAGAAAAGGATCTTCTTGGCTGACGTCATTACCAAAAAAACACCCAGAGCGTTTTGCAATTACAAACGATAAAAATGCAGGGAGAGCATACCTTGTGATCTAGTTTATCGATTACTTTCATTAGACATGCTTTTAGGTCTGTCAAGTTCATTAGCATCCCTGTACGTTTGTCAACCTGCGATTTTATCAGTTTATAAACACCAGTAAAGCGTACTTTACCGCGTAGGGTCACGTAAACGACGTAATTGTGACCATGTCCGTTTGGGTTATTACATTTACCGTATATCTCCTTGTTTTCCTCTATAGTGAGCGCTGGGTTGTGTAGGCGGTGGCTATAGAGATTTGAGTTTGGGACGTTACGATAGTTAGGTGATTATCTACAAAACGCGTGTAGAACATATTTTATGCGTATTTGAACGTTTTAAAGTATTACCAGGAGCTAAAAGTCTCTCTTCTTGATAAATACACTGTAGGGTTACTGTACGCTTGCATTAGTGTTATGTTACCTGTACTAGCTTTATTTCTTTTTGTTCTTCAACACTCGAAATTGTTTGACTGGTTTATTTTTTTGTTTCTCTTATTTATATTGCGCTTGCTCTTCTAATACCATGTCGTATTCGCTTGATTTTTTCTGTTGAGACGCTTCAAAATGTTGTAGAAAGGTGAAAATTTTAAGTACTCCTTTCGCTACTTCTATATACTTGACGTGTTGCACTATTGTCTAATACCTCTAATAACAACACTAGATCCATAATGAAATGTTATTTTGTTTTTGTTAAATTGAAGGCGCAGTTATGGATGTATTTATTGAATTTCTGTCACGTGGTTTAATTCTTTTTAATTTTTTTTGACCCACCTTTAGTACATCCAGTAGTAAGTTCCGTATGTAGCAAGTAGTATAACCTGAGCTAGAAATATTGAAGAGCACGCATAAATATATGCGAACATTGTTTTAAGAGATCCAACTTCTTTAATAAACGTTGACACTGTAGACATGCAACCAGCGATACCAACTAGTAAGAACGAAAATGAGTATCTGACTTTTTTTTGTTCAAATTGGGTACGTACTAGTGATAGCCCCTGCAATCGCATTGTGTTGTTCATTGGTTAGTTTGATACGATTAAGTATAAACAAGTTGATTCCAACAAGTGCAGTCCCTCCCAGGTTCGCCAAAAGTGTGAATACTGGAAACTACAACATTTTTTAGAAAGTTGGAATACGAAATTTAGTGGATACATTCGGAATCTTCTTATTGAATTTTCCTGAAAAGTAACGAACAAGAGCACCTGGTTTAGTAGTTAAAAAGCAAGTACTCGAATTAATAGATTGTTTTACCAATGGGACCAAATATAATTGAATAAAGAAGCACTTGATACATGGCCGCGGGAGAGAGAAACAGGCCATACTAAATTAAAGAAATTAGTTAAGCATAAGATAGAAAACGATCATCGTACAATGCTCACGAAATAACAAGCACACAAAATAATAAGAACTGTAATAGTGTGCAGTGCATCAGGTACTGCATTTTTAGAAGCAAGGTAATTCAACTCATTTTCGCCCATATTTGTATAGTCCTCGTCTTTCAAGTCTTCAACATCGTCAAACAATCTGCTATATTCTGATTTTTAATTAGCCTTGAAACTTCCATCCTTGTCACGTGCTGGGTGAACTACGTTTTCCGAAACAACACCGTAGTAACGCTTGTGATCCCAACGATACGTGATTTCCAAAAGCAAGAGCTGCATAGAACCAAGCAAGTCCGATAAAAACTGTCAAAATACCGTTTGAAGCCTATTCGATTGTAAGAAATTAGAATAATTGTTACACTTACAGATTCAAAGTCATAAAAGTCTTTTGCGACATCACTCATCCATGAAGAGAAAGATGTCAAGCTCCTTTTAAATTATTAGCAAGTTATCAAAGAGGTACAGTTAAAGATCACGTGAATACCATGTGATCAAAATTGTTTTGAAGAAAAGAAAACAACTTTTTCTTATTCCTTTTTAGAACGAATAGTACCCTAGACATCCCGTACCAAACCCTACGTAGTACTCAGGGTAACGCACAAATAGCGGTGTTGTTTTAAAGACAACATTGCACCCATTAGAAACGATCCCAGGCCGTTTGCAATAAATTCTCTATTGCAAGGAATCAGCAACTTATGCGAATAATTGCAATGTTCACTTACTGTAGAGCTTGAAGGTGTTGTCGAGTTTCGAAGCCACAATCCTGTATCCCAAATATATTCTACCGAAAACACGAGAAAAACAGAGAAAACGGTGCTTTTTGACTTTGTTTTTGAAGTTTTTCGTCAAAAGTTATTGGCGCTCTTACACGAAACTATTTTTAAAAACCTTACCAATATGAAAGTCAATAAGCCAAAACCGCATAGTAACACCAATCATAGCGAAAATAATTATTAACAGCGTTTCTCTTACCTGTGAGATGTAAAACAGTGTCGTACGCTTAATGACCAAATACGCACGTGACCACCGCACAACAGGTTTAATTTTGACTTTTTTGACGCTGAGTGGCTTTCACTAGGCGGTATTGTACCATATGTTGGATCAGTGAGCTTAATTATTGGCAGTGCTACCAAGTGGAGTTGTTGCCGTCAAAGTGTTGGCCATTTTAACATTCTTTAAGTACCCTTTGTATCTTAAAACAGAGAAGTTGCCTTATGGAAAGTATCATGAGGTACCACATTATTGTCTCAGTGTCAAACCACGCACAGATTCATATTCTGTTGCGTAAAATCCTTCATATCTACTGCTTGGGAAATTTCAGTTGAATTCACTATAAATAGAAACAACAAGGATATCGTAATTTGGCTGTACTAGTTGATTGGTTGCCTTCAGGAGAAAAAAGTTGTAGCGATAAAGTCGAGGCTAAAAGATGACAAGGTTTATGACCTCATGTTACAATCAATAGTAAGAATCAGTCTAAGTGAACATATTGTCCGTATCATTCAAGTTTGCTAATCTTTGCAACTT
>JALMLS010000360.1:0-64232 GCA_038496445.1 Trichosphaerium sp. ATCC 40318 | reverse complement strand
TTCACTGACACGTGTTTGATATTTTTTCAGTTTCATGAAAAAATATCATAGAGCAAACTATTTATGTTGCGCTTTCTGTGGGGCGTGTTGTTAGGATTTAAACCAAACTCGATAGCCTACAATAAAATATAAGACATTCATCTGATGGCTAATAATGCGTCCACACTAAAAAGATCGAAAAAGAGGTTGTTTTGCTTTATAAACGAATTAACATGACGGTTCACCTAAAAAGTAAGGATCCGTTGTTCTGATCCTGAAAACGGTAAAACCTAGTTTACCCGGTAAGGGTAAACCAATTGATCCGAATAGTTTGAAAACCATTTTCGAACTTTAGACGTTCGTTCAACTAAAAATACAAAAGGCAAGAAGGTTGTGACATAAGAACACAACTTGTAGTTAAAAAACTAGTACCAATAAATGAGCTTTCGACTTTAAAACAAACTCAGCATCAGCTACAATAGCCTTAAGTAAAAAGACTTTTGGTTAACAGTTTTTTAGACATACCTTGAATAGGTGTAGCTGCCTGACAAATAATAAGATGACCGGTCAGAACGGAAGTAAACAGATCCAAGCTCCGTTATCATTAGATGTCAAGGAAACTAAAAATTGACTGACGATACACTTGTTAAAAGGATAAATAACAAGGCAGTAAGAATCCATCCACTAAAACAAGAAATTATTGTACTAGCGACTGTTGACAAAAATAAAGTTGGTGTCTTGTGCGTTGCGTTAAAGATACTTCGATGGGTGCACCTACCTATTTGCAAAACTAGAACAAAATTAGGCTAGAATTGAATACCAATAGAATAAAAACACGTGTCACGCGTCGTAAAGATAAAATTAGAGCTTTAAAAAAATCGTTACAGTTTTTAATTAACACATAAGTTTAATAGGTTTAGTAGACAACGTTCGTACCCCTACTGTAAAGTGTGATTGTTAAAATCTAAGTTGGCGTTGTAGATAGAATAAAAAATTAATTAACAGATGAGTACAGGTAACCATAAATACCTCAATCTTTTTACACATACCGATGGGCTTCAACTCGATATTAGCACGTTGACTTTCATTTAAAACTGGGACATTTTTATTTGGGCTAAGAACTTTTGTAATGAATACCTTACGCCCACAGAGAACTGCAAAGTAAATGATTGCTGAAAAGAAAAGTTTGTACAAGAGCATAAAATTATGAGTTTTCTTAGGGACGTTGGTCAGCACCATCCTGTAAAATCACGTGATAGATTCTGAAAATGTTAACGCTGTGCAAGCTAGAAATCAGAAAGTAATACTTATAGAGTAAGAACGTATAAGCAAAAAGATACTTGGTATTTCTTTTTGTAAACTTCCACCAAAGAAACAAAATCGAAACCGATGATAACCTCAATACGATTTATTTAAATAATTTTCTTATAGTACTGAAGAGTACTTTATCTACAAGGTAAACACATTTCGTTGACATTATATCTCTCTTTGCAAGGTCCATCAGCATGGTCGTATCCATTAAAACATTCATGGTAACAAGGATAAGCACTATACCATCTATGACATTTATCCCACATAACAAAAGGTATTTTACCGGCCATCCCTTGTGCTGCATAACCAAATGTGCTCCAAAGAGTTAGTAAAAGTGTATCTGAACTAGATAGTAAGTAAAGATCTACAATGGCTCCAGCACAACCTTATAAAAAGGTTAGAACGCGCCATGTACATAGCAAACACGTGCCTCCATGTTTTTGTTTGTATTCCTTTCTAAAGGTAATGGCATGATCAGGATATCTTTCTTCCCATTTTTGTTTTAGTTTATTTGAGTCTGAAGCTAAAAACCACTTTACTCTCATTCCTTTAGGAAGAGAATCCTCTATCTTTTCTGTAATATCTCTTGCAACTTTATGAAATCTTTTTTCATATCCTTCTGGTATCTCACGTTCTTTTGTTCTGAAATGAATCCCTATAACATAATTTTTCTCAAAATATTCTTGTTTGAATTCTTCAATGTCTTTTTGTATCCAAGGTACAGGTACCAACATCTTTTTTGTTATTTGATGGAACACATCTTTATGCGTTCCAAACGTGTCATAGAATATTTTTCTCATTGTTGGCTGTGCAAGAATGCCCTGTAGAATATACTGATTTCCTGACATTCCAATCACTTTTTTTGAAAGCAAATCAACTTCAGCGTTGTTACAGTAGTATACCCAGTGCCAATCTATCTGCGTGAAAGGCAGATATGTAACATATGTGTTATTAAGAAAACCAGCTGTAGCTTTATAATCTCGATCATAATCAACACCTTCGAGGTTAGACGAGAAAAACTCACCTTGAATATAAGTACATACTTCAATAAAAAACTGTGCTTGATCATAAGGTTTGATAATAAAAGCACGCTGTGTAAGAACAGCAACGGTAAACGCGCTTACAAAAGCCTCGAAGTTATTACCAAATCCAGCATGTGTATTACTATACAATAAGAATTTTGATGAAGGTAATGAAGGATTCTTAATGGCAGGCAAATGATATTTTTCTACCCACGTGTTTAAAGCGTCAGTAATATCAATACTTAAATCTGGTTCCTGAGATACAAGTTTAGCCCTTTTTAGAGTAGAGTCATTTAGGAAAGGTGGGCAATAGTCTATAGAAGGCGTTGGGGGTTTTTTGACGTCAATAGGTTGTTTTTCAGCCTCGTAGAATTTGTATGTGCGTAATGATCTTGCTGTTGAAGGAAGTGATATGATAAGGTATAAAAGACTTAAAACAACCAAGAGGCTGTTCGTATAGATTAGTTTACGCGTATGAAAGCGATATAATGACGTACCAGAATAATTTAAAAGTAGTACTGTACTTATTTTTTACAGGTTTCTGTTTTATGTTCTCGCACGTGCGTGTATCATCCATTCGCTATTCGGTAAATGATTTGTACCTGAGAATAACTACCGTGTTGTCACGCAGTCAATACTAGTCAGATTTCTTTGGACAAATTAGCGCTAACGCCAGGCCACTTCAATGCTGACTTTGTTTCTAGCACGACTTAAATGTTTTTAGAATTTCAGAGCTAAAACAAGATGAGCGTTTCTAGAGAGTCAGATGCTAACCCTGCTGATGATTGGTTAAAGCAACAGCAAGCAAAGAAAGCAGCTGAAGCGCGTAAAAAGAATGAGTACTACGATGCGCTAGCAGGTCGTGATGGTATGTGAATCGGCGATTACATGTAGTGTAACGCAATTTCACTTAGGTACAACTGAAAAGCGTCAAACTGACCAAAAAGCCGTTGAATCGAATCAACTAGCGCTCTTACAACAATTCCATCGCGTACAGTACGTTTTAAACGAAGCAACAGGCAATCCGTTTTATCTTTCGTTAAATCGCCGTAAAGATTGTTCTACGCGTATATACAACTAATTACAATGGCCTTTCTGTTTGTTACGCTCCTTAAAACTATAGCTCACAATATGCCTACAGGGGAGACTTTCAGGCTGGTTTCTTAACACAGCAACAGTATGACGCTAAACTACACCAGCTTAAGGTTCACGGCTTAGAAATGTAGCCAATAACAATTACACTGAGAGCGCTGTCTTACATTCGTAGCACGACACTTATCAGTGTCATGTAGCTACGTAATATCAAATAAACATTTGATTAAACTTAAGGGGAATCTTAAGAATCCTTCTCGCAGTAGTGGAATTGAACATGCTGGATTAGCGATAGTGGTTTTTTTTTTTTTTAATGTTTAATGAGTTCCCCTTGCTCCTCGCATCGGCCACCATTACTGTTCAATACGAAAAATCATAGCTTCACATTACAGGTTGTACTGTTGTGAGAACTGATAGGTATCCTCTTTACAGCATAGATTGGAGTATAGATTGTTTACAGGTCTACAGCATAAAATGGAATGTTTTGTATTTATGGCTTCCGCTTTTGAAACTGCAACACGCTGTATGCATATACATTTGCAATATAAGCGCAATGCTACCATATTCTATACTGATTAAGAACTTTCTATAGTAATGTGCCAATATACTAATCTTGACACCAACCTGGGAGCCAACAAGTTGTAAACTCATAAACAAAAAACACGATTTCATTTCCATATTTTGCAACCCGGAATAATACCATGACTAACTCCTAGTACATAGGACAGTGTATACAACTGATATAGTTTTTTTCCGAATTTTCCGAAAACCAAAATTCGAAAAAATAGAATTCGTAGAAAGATGCATAGCTAGGGCAGTCCACTAAACTAGAAAGCGCCTGGTTCACTTACGGTCGGGTCCTCGCTGTGCTTGGAACTAGAACCCGACCTTCGCTCACATATAGTGATCCATTGGTGGGTATAGGCATTCGGTTTTTGTATCGAATTCTATTTTTTCGAATTTTTTCTTTCGGAAAAATTCGGAAAAAACGTGGGTCCGTAAGCAAGCTTGGCTTAATCATAAACATATTTTAAATTACAATATACAGCTTCTCCTCCTTGCGAAACATACTGTATATACTTCACAAACGTTTTTTAACTGTGATTAGTAATTTAAGTACATATGGTACGTAAAACACACGCAAAACCACTACATGCTATTGTAATTAGCCAGTAAGGGTAAATTCGTGACAACCTTCTCATTTTGGGGAGTTTTTTTTGAGCTTTTTCTTCGAATTCTGTAACAATCTTCTTGTAGCGCACAGAGCAACCTTTCGTTCATGATTATACGTAATCACGCTAATTTTTTATAGTCTAGTGCAAAGCATAAAAATGTAGACTGTAAATTGGACTCAGTGAGTTTATTAGATATCCCACGTGAACTTCAACAGTATATTTGTACTTTCAACATGGAAGCATTTACAAAGTTTCATACACTATCAAAAAGAGCAGCAATCAATACACATTTTAATGAGGCATTAAAAAAGAAAGGACCATGGATACAGTGGTATAAAAGTGGAACAATTAAGCAACAGTGGATGTGGGTTGATGGTAAAAAGCATGGAGAAGCTAAGGGATGGTATGAGAACGGACAACTTAAGGAACAGTGGACATTTTCTAATGATAAACAGCATGGTGAATCTAGGGGATGGTATAAAAATGGGCAACTTGAAGAGCAGGGCATGTGGATTGATAATAAACTACATGGTGAGAGTAAGACATGGTATGCAAGCGGACAACTTAAGGAACAGTGGACATTTTCTAATGATAAACAGCATGGTGAATCTAGGGGATGGTATAAAAATGGTCAACTTGAAGAGCAGGGCATGTGGATTGATAATAAACTACATGGTGAGAGTAAGACATGGTATGCAAGCGGACAACTTAAGGACCAGTGTATGTGGATTGATGATAACAAACATGGTGAGTGTAAATCATGGCATGAAAATGGACAACTTAAGGAGCAGTGTATGTGGATTGATGGTAAACGACATGGCAAACTCAAATATTGGCTTGAGAGTGGACAACTTTTGAAACAATGCTTTTTAGTTGATGGTAAACTGTTTGGTAAAAGAATGAAATGGTATTATAACGGACAACTTAAGGAACGCAGCATGTGGGCTGATGGTAAACGGCATGGCAAGACTAGACTATGGCATAGGAATGGATTTTTTAAGGAAGAGTGTATGTGGATTGATGGTAACCGACTGTTAAAGTCACCTTTGAAAGTTGTTTGTGAGAAATAAGCTCCAAATTTACCCTGTCTACTCTGTATTATTTTCGCCTACTATTAGGTTCTCAGATTGAGATAAGTCTGCTGTATTTCGTCAAAAATATATTTGATTGGGTTAGGTTAGTTAGTTAAGATAATGTTGTTGTACTGTTTAATTAATGTGTTTTTTCTTTAATTAGCTATTTTTTTTTTGTTTTATTGGATTACATTTAAAGTACATGGTATAATAGCTTGATTCTTCTGTCATTTTGTATTATTATTTCGAATTCAAAGCTGTAACAGATTTGAAATTAGTTGGATCTTCTAGACCTTTAACAACACGTTCAAGAAGTATTTTTGTAGGCTCATCTTCAGGGTAGACTTCAAGACATTTCTACAAAAAAAAAAAAAGAAAAAAATTAGCATTGGCGACAAGACATTAAAAAACACGTGAAAAACACGTGGTTGTTTTTAAGTACAAAGATATGACATTCAAAAAAGGCATTTGCTGGAGTCATTGTATGATTGACGTACTTCAAACCAAGATTTGGCTTTCGCCAACTGTGAGTTTTTATAACTTTCGACACCTTGGTTAAAATTGGTGAGTATAGCTAGCTTCTTTTCTTTAATTTCAGGTCTGTGTAGGTTTTAGTACATGTATTTATAGCTTTCGAATTATTTTGAGTAAGCTTGGGGGTGGTTACGTACGGATCAGCATCCATTACTTCGTATATCTTACAAGGCTTTTTTTTACCTTTTACAAAAACATAGTCTACAAGACGTAGATCAAAGTCATTTGCGTTTCCACCCATATCAGCCTTTGTACTCTCTGTAATGAGAATCCTTGCTTTGTATCTACAAGAAAATTACAAACCAGGTTATGAGGAGCTGTAAGCCTTTTACAAACCAAAAAAAAAATGAAGATAACTTACTTTTTGCAAAGCGACTCAGTTCGCGATGCAAGATTTACAGCATCTCCAAGTGCAGTAGTCTCCATACGTGTATCAGTACCGATAAGACCAATAATAACATCTCCGGTGTTTACACCAATACCAGTCTCGCTTTTAAGAGTAGGTAAAGATGCAGACATTTTATTCAGGTTTTCAATCATTTTGACGGCACATCTAACAGCAGACAAGGCGCTAAACAGTCTCAGCCAATGCACTTGAACAAACAAAACAATAAAAAATGTCACTGTACCGTTCTTGCTGTGTTCTTGTATCACTAGCAAACACACCTAAGAGCAGAGTGTTAGTAAGCATGCAAAGGAAAAAAAAAAATTATGCTCCAACTTTTTGTTGTTGACACTGTTTGACTTTGTTGGTACATACCCATTATTGAGTCTCCAATGAATTTATCTATAAATCCACCATACTGATAAATAGGTGCTATAGCAAAGGCGTTGTAATTATTAATCCATTCAATAACATCTTTAGGATCCATATCTTCTGTCATAGTTGTAAAATCTCGAATATCACTGAACAATACAGTAATACGATGTCTCCTAACCGAACAATTAGTATAAACCCTATCTCTGATCAAAATCAAGTTATTTCTGCTGTATTGCATTGCAAAACTATACGTTAGGCGATAGGTAGAGCTCCACAAACTCGAAAAAAAAAGAGAAAAAAAAGAAGAAACAAACGGTTCAACATTCATTTTTTGAACTAAAACGAACCTATAATCTCCTAGCTTAACACAATCAAGACCTCTTGGAGCAATAAGTTGCTGATACTCCATTGGAATGAATTTACTAAACACAGGTGTGAGGCATGGCAAAAAAAAAAAAGAGCACAGTAAAAAACTGATAATATTGTACCTGAACAGTTGTCTTAGACTCTCGAACTCACGCTCAAGTTTATATAGGTTCCTTGGTTGTTTAAAATGCGTCTCATTAACAGAATGCACACGTTTACGTTCAACTTCATGAAGAATAGTCTCAAGCTTTTGGTTTGTAATAGGCATAGCAGCATACTCAGCAAACCCAAGTTTAATGGCAGCTTCCTCTTCTTCCTTGCTTGGATTCGAAGATAGAGCTATAATAGGTCTTGCCTAAAGAGACACAGTATGAGTTATAGAATACAAAGACAGTCAAGGACTCTACGCGCGAAAAAAAAATTTAAACACGTGGAATTTCTAATGAAGAAAAAAGAGAAACTTGGGTTTTGGCGTACAGTTGGTGAAGCAAGCTCAATATCTTTCATGTCCAAGTTTATATGATAAAGTACTAAGTCTCTATCACTATGACAAGACCCTTTACTGACGTATGTGAGCTCTTTTGGTTTTCTTATACGGCTAATAATACATTCATGTCCTCTATCAACAACATCCTGATATAACTTGTTCGCCAACTCAGCATCATTGCTTAACACTAATACCTTCAAACCATAAACTCTCCTCACAACGACATTATCGGTAGGTAGTTTAGCGCCTCCCTAGTATAAAATATGAGCAAATAACATCATAAGAAACGTGAAAGAAGAGAAACGCTAAGACCAAAAAATACTTTTCTTAAGTTTGGGTTTGATGACGGGAAACAAGTCCGACATACGTGGATATGACTCTCGAGGTGTGTCTTTAGTTGAGGCAAATCAATAGGTTTAACCATGACACATTTACATCCAGATCGGTACCACATTTCAGCATTGTGTGTCGATGTAGCAAAGCCAATGACAGGCTTTTGGAATTGCATGCCTTCATCTTTTTCATAGCGACGAATGTCTACAAGACATCGACGTCCTGTCATAGTAGCAATATGTTCTGCCTTTAAAAAATGTTAGAAGGGGCCATATTGAGGTCAACAAGCATAGCAAAGCGGGATGGAATATGAACGAGAAACCAATACTGAAAGGCGTAATTTTCCATTTTGAAAAAAAAACGAAAGGATGCATGACAAGCCATGTCACTGGTTTTAGAGTTTTTGGCAACACAATTAAACATAGGAGAGTTCTTACGATAACAATGACATCATAATGGTTGTATCGTGCTTTTACTGTATTCACCAACTATAAAAGGTTAGAAACTGCACTGTAAGATATCTGTAAACAACTTACTTCTGTTCCAGATTCTGCATAATCAAACTCAAAGTTAGGTAACATCATTGACACCAATTTAAAGCTATTAAAAAGAAGTATTTAGCACGCAAATATTTGATATCAGATAAGAGAAGTAAAGACGTTTGAAAGGAACAAAGGGAACTATTTTTCATAAAACAACTTATGATAAAAGATCGCTACCTGACAGTATTAGAATCAGCCCATAGAACTTTACATAGAGGGCCTTCTTTTACAGATACATCTGCATCTTTCTTTTCTTTATAGTTTCCAATAACAGTTGCGAATAAGTTCTCCAGCTCAAGTTTTTTTGCTGGCTTTATAAGAAAATGGTCCATACCAACTTCATTAGCTCTTTCAATGTCTTCAGGATCAGAAGCAGCTGATAATGCGACTATTGGCTTATGTTCTAATCCTTGACTTTTCTCCCATTCTCTTATCTTTTGAGTAGCTTCCCATCCATCCATCACAGGCATGAGGCAATCCATAAGAACAATATGATATTTTGAGTGATTTTTTTTATATTCATCAAGAACTTCTTTACCGTCCTTCACACAATGGGATCTACAGAGTATGTTACTTTTGATATATTATTATAAAACGTACTGATGACCCATATTGGTCAACGTCTTTGTGAGTACTAATTGCTTGTAAGTACATAACTTTAAAGCCAAAAGAAAAAAAAGAGAAAACCAAAATGCTTTCACTGTTGTTACAAAGTTACGCACCAATAATATTTGTTGGACTATCTTCAGCAACAAGTACTGATAAAGACATTTGTGATTTGATAGAGCCTAAGCAAATGAATTAAATCAATACCATAAAAAAACAGTAGCACAATAAATAATTGCTTGCAATGAAAAACTGCAAAAGTTCAATAACAGGTGAACAAAAACCCTTCATTCGCTTTTGAACATAACGATTCATCTTATGTTATTTTTTCCTCATGACGCTAATATAGCCGGAGATATGATACGATGAATTGTCATAAAAACTGCGAAATACCAGTTGAAAACGAATAAATAAATTTTCTCGGAAAAAAATAAGAATAAGAAACGTACCATCGATTAGAGCGCTATTCTTCTTTTTACCAATCAAAGAGCTCAATTTATCTCTAGAAATAGGTTTTGCTGCTATAACATCTACATGCTCTGGTTGCATAGAAGGTACATCCTTTGGATTCGGAGTTAAAACAATCTTTATATTTTTCAATTTTGGATTGAGCTTAACACGACGTGCATACGCTGCACCATTCACAACATTTTTACTAAAAAAAAATTATTAGTCTAAAGTAAATAGAATAGAGGCCGTGTTTTCAGCTGTAGTAGACAAACGTAGGTCAGAGTGATGGTAATAATAAGTCATTAAGGTTCTTGAATTTTAGAACAAACGTACGCATCACTTTCTAATAACATGTCAAGCAATAGATGAGTATAAGGAGCGCCTTCTTCACCACAACCATTCTAAATTTAATTAGCTCGAAAAAATTAACTTTACTTTGTAGGACAGTATTTTTCATGACGTACCACAAGTTGTTTATATGCTGACTCAGGGTTACTTTCAAAATTAGCTTCGGCAGCGCCAAGTTGTTTCAAAACATTGCAAAGCTCCTGGCCTAGTTCTTCACACCTCTGAACAACCAACACGCGTAAACTTGGTAAAGAATTCCATTGTGCACAATCGGCAAAAGTCTCTACTGGAGATTTAAAAGTATACTGAGCGCTAAAAATAGGTGTTATTAATTAGATATAAGTGTTTTGAAAATAAACTTACGAAAAGCAAAAATGAGATCCAAGCTTGCTGTCTGTATTTTCTTGAGCGAGAGTATGCGTAGACTTTAATAGTGCTACTGAACCATTCTTAAAAAGACGAGAAACTGATCTACAAGTAGCCAAACCAAGACCAACACCTATCAGTGTAAGTAAGAAAAAAATAGGAAAATTGACCAAGAAAAAACTATACCGCATCCAGGCTCCCTTGTCGTAAAGAACTGATGAAATATCTGATCGTGATGTGCCTTATTAATACCAGTTCCAGTATCACGTACATGAAACTCTACAAAACTACTGTCTCTCATTTTAACTCTAATCCATACTTTTCCGTGATGTGTGAATGTTAATGCATTATCAATAAGTTGAGATAGAATGTAAGTTGTATGACTAGCACTTCCAAGTAATGTTGTAGGTACGTCATTATCAATTGTATAGAATAAATCAATATTCTTCTTATCTATTTTACCCTCTATGACTTTTTCAAGTACAGCAACAATGCTGAAGGGAGTTTGAATATCGCTTTTGGTCATCTTAGAAAATCGAATAAAGTCAACTGAAGTTGTAACAATTTTAAGCGTATTATCAATAGACTTCTTCAATTGAGGTATTTGTTCTGTTATAGAAGCTAATGAAGCTGTGCCAGATTGGAAAAACTTAAAGTAAAATAAGCAAAAGGAGGTGTGAACAACTCAACAAGTTAGGAATAAAATAATTCAAAATAAATTACCTCCGCAAGCATAGAAGCCGGTGCCAGTTCGTTTCTCACGTGTCTACCCACAACCTCCAGTAAATCTGATTGATGATATCCTGCACTATCATTATCAAAGTCATCAAGTGGCGAGTGGTGATGTGGTCTCCCTGTTCTTGGTCGTTTAGGAAGCACATAACTTTTCGAGTACACTCCTTGTGTTTTTCTTATTTCACCCAAAGTAGGTCTTGGTCTAAGTGGAGAAGACGGTGCTTTAAGTCCTCCTCTTGTAAGTTCACGTGGCTTAACGCTAGTTTCCATTGAAGAGCTCAATGTGCACAGAAGTGATAATACTTTCGCCAATACTACAAATATATACATTGTGTCTAATGGTACTTCCACCATAGCTAATAGCTGCACAGCCTCGAAAAAAGCCATACTAAAGAGTGATATACCCAAAAAAATACTACCATCTACGTGCCAATGTAACATTGCAAACGCTATCGCAGTAGCATGCGTAGCTATAACATAGAATTCTGGAGATATCAACCAACTTGCGCTAAGCCCCATATTTTCAAGGCTTGCATGCGTTGGCCCTAATAACAACGCAACAGCTACAGTCTACAAAAAAACACCCAATAAATAAAATAAATCAACGTAGTACATAAAAAATAAATTCTTGTAAAAAAACGGTTTTTGAGCCACAAGGACAGTGTTGACACGTTTTACTTTTAATTTCATTCAAAAAAAAATACGTAAAAATAACCCGTTTAGCAAAGTTCAAAACAGATTTTACGTTAATAATATCAAGGCCGCTACGGTTCACAAGAAGAATGTGTTTTGATTATTTCAAATAAAAAAGTAAAAAGCGTTCAGTTTTTTCGTGATGTACTACTACCTGGCCGCATGTATATAATATTGTTATTAGATGCGCGGTACGTAAAGGTAAAATAAAATTCACGTTTTACAATTCGCTAACAGATTTTTGGCGAATTTTCTTTTTTTAGTCGTTATAAAAATCGTTATTGACATGTCGTTTTAAATGTATTGTACCATTAGAAATGCCTGATAATGCCAAACGTTTTTTGTTTTAGGACGGGCAATAGTTACTGAACCAACTACTCCAAGGCATCCAATAAGCGCTGAAATCTATTATTGTATTATTAGCGGGCGTTTTAAACGACTTTTATGAAAGAGCGTACAATAACAAACCCAATACTAAATGTAGAATGCATAAAGGCAAGATTCTTGGAGTAACGCCAAAACCAAATACGCACAAGCACCATGAAGGTGAACAAAGTTCGAAATTTTGTGTTTGATGAAGCATTTTTGGTTGAAGCAATACTAACCAGCCAAACAATAAGCGCAACGATGACGCCTAAAAACGTATTGTTATGAACAGTTTGTCAGGTGGTAGAAACGTGGGTTATCCCATTACCTTCTAAACCTTGTTTTACACGCTCTTGCGCATTTTTTAGGCCGCTGAGTGCGTATAAACCCATCAGACCAGAAACAAAACTAAAAACATTTTAATACATGACGCGACATGTTAAAGTGCCATTTGTGGCTCCTGTTTATCCGCACACGAATACTTTTGCGTTTTTAAGCACCATGGCGACGGCTTCTGATGGCTAGGTACAAAAATGATATTTGTTTCGTCACAATCGCTTACAATACCAGCCTTGGCGTTTAGCTTATAGATATTTAGTCGTTACTCACTCACATTTACCATGAATTGTGTTGACGGCTGGCAGATACACAAAGCACCTCAAAACACCCAAAGCCACTCTTTGTGGTCGAGCGAGCGCAACAAGTACCTTTACGTGTATTTTGTTGTACGATTAACCAGTAAGTCTCTAAAGGTTTGAAATGAGTATTTTAGTGCGTATATCGTATGTACATGTATTAGAGAACAAGAATCTTAATTTTTCGGCCAGTACCTCCACAGATATTGGCTAGAGTAGTATAATGGCGTAGGTATAATAAATTATGCAAATTAAAGCTGGTTTATTGCCATTTAAAGTATTTTGGTTACAGACGACATAATATTTAGGCAACACAACAGGTGAAGTCCAGTAACAACAATCGAAAGTGTCGTATGAAGAGATTAACGCAAAAGACAAATTTAACCCGCATGCTATATAGACGTAATTGCGGAGGTAAGTGAGCGAATAAGCGATAGTCTTGGCACCTTTTTGTGCGTTGTCGAAGTCATTTTGAAAACTCATCAAAGCATCAAAAGTTCAGTTTACTTATATGTCGTTAACTCACTGTTGCGCTGTTAACTTCACTTTCCGCCAAATAGGAGCTTTCCCAAGTTATTTTTTATTGACAACTACCCGTTTAAAATTTGTGTTGAGCGATAGATGCAGTAGTATCTGCTCGCTTTGCCAGAGCCTTAGTACGATTCCAGGCTAGACTTCGGTCTAGTCATTTGGTCTAATTGCATAGTGGTCAATGCACCGTATGCTCTTCGGAGTCTGGATCTTTTTTTGTTCAAGTGTTCACTGAGTTTGTCACCTTACGTGATAGAATGGCACTTAGGTACATTTTGCTCTTTGAATGCTATACTTTGTTATTTAGACAAGCTGTATTTTGACCTTTGTTGCACTTATCGGAAATACGTAATACTGGTAACTAACACGGATCCTGCACGTACGTTTGTAAAGATCAGTTCTCTTCAAAATTTGAATAGACGATAAAAGAAATTGATGTCTTACCATCCACTACTGTTAAAATGAGTGTATTTGCTCTTATTTTACACTGCAAGCTTACGTACTTTAGCACGTCGTAGATAACTGAACCGGGGTAACCTTGCACCGCATTTACCGTATTATTTATTACCAGCTCTGGTTCCTGATTTTCGATGTGTAGTAAACTTCGTGCTTCACCTTCTATCACGTTCATACACGCCAAGGTACAATATTTGGGTTTTTAATCCGCTAGCGAAAAAGAAACGTTTACCAGCACGTGCTCACATTGACCACTAGCTACAGGACGCTCTGTGTTCTTAAAGAAAAAGCAGTTTAAACCGATTTTTGCAATCACGTGCTATGTGTGCCTTGCTAAGTAAATGCTTTTACGAGCGACTACTGTTTTAGATCTAATGTTAACAATTACAAAAATACTCCAGCTAATGGTTTGCGACAATACTCGGGCAATTTATCCCGAGCACGATGTTAATTGTTGGCGAATTTTTATTTCTTCATATATTTCTTCGTTAGTACTTAGCGCCAAGGACTTTTGCTTGGGTCTCGTGTAATCGTACTCAAGGGGTACAGTGTTTAGTTGTAACCGAATAAGGTAGGCCCTGAGAAGTACAAATCACATAAAGCTTGTTTACTTTTTTGGCTTTAGAGCATTGTAAAACTCCTTTGGCAAAACTTGTTGTCAGAAATCTAAAATAAAACTCATTGTGCACAACTTAGTTTTACCCGCTATCTCACCGCTAGTACACTAGTAAACGAATACAAGCACCTACATTGTTAGTACACTGGCAAAAAGGAGGATTAAAATATCGGATTAGTTTTTGCACAACAACCCAGCACTTTTTGCTTTATATCTCCGTCAATATACTTTATAACCATGGCGCTATCTTCCCCGAATACCAGAACACAGTTTAAAAGCCAACAGTATTTGTTCGCCATATTTGTGCTTAATTGTGAACTATGTTTAAATCATTTTCATAAGCTCAACACAAGCAAAACATCAACAGCTGAAAGCCGGACCCACGTTTTTTCCGAATTTTTCGAAAGAAAAAATTCGAAAAAATAGAATTCGATACAAAAACCGAATGCCTATACCCACCAATGGATCACTATATGTGAGCGAAGGTCGGGTTCTAGTTCCGAGCACAGCGAGGACCCGACCGTAAGTGAACCAGGCTTTCTAGTTTAGTGGACTGCCCTAGCTATGCATCTTTCTACGAATTCGAATTTTTGTTTTCGGAAAATTCGGAAAAACTATAGCCCCCTGAAAGCAACACCAACATGAAGCTTATACTGATCCTTGTCGCATTATCAATATGCGCACAGGTACATTGGACATTTTTTTAAAGTTCTTTTTATCACGTGATAACAAAACGTGACTTTTATTTTTAGGTGTACACACAATCGGTAAACAATTTACGCTTGGTATCCGCTAGTTCTGGCAATACTCTTAAAACTATCCAAAATGGTGATATCTATAGCACTTTTATCTATGGTAGAAAGCTTGCAGTAAGAGCCGAAGCATCTGGTGCTTCTGTATCTTTTCTTCTTGATGGAAGCATAAACGCAATAGAAAATATTGCCCCTTTCTATTTACATGGTGACGATGGACCTATCCCTAACGAATGGCCTTCTAGTAATTTATACGGAAGCCATACTCTTGCAGTAAAAGCACACTCTGGAGCAGGTGCAACAGGAAGAGCGTCTTCTACGTTTAACAGAAACTTTAAAAGTACAATATTTCTACTTCTTTTTTTTCTTTTCAACAACTAGCAAACCTTACTGTGTTTTAGTTGTCAATACTGTTGCTGGATCTGCACCTGGTAAAACGCAAGCTGAAAAATTCAACAGATTCTTGGATTCTTCCGCTGGCAATTCAGGTACTGTAACAAGCCTGTAACTTATTAATTTTGTAAGGCGGTGAATCATGCGGAGCTGATCAAGGTGGTACAAACAGAGTTGACTTGCAAAGAACCACTGATTCTGGCGGTGGTTGTAATGTTGGTTGGGTAACTTCTGGCGAATACTTTATATCGACGGGTTCATTTAGAATCAACGCACGTGTTGCAGCAAGTGGTAGTGCAAGAAAGTCTTTCGACGTTCTTATTGACGGCAGCAAAAAAGCCACAATCTCATTTACTGCTACTGGAGGTACGCTTTCTTTGCTTGACATTACAACTAGTGTTCTTACAACTTCTTTACAGGCCATCAAGTTTGGCGTACATACGGAGCTGATATTGGATCAGTATCTGCTGGCAAACATATCATTCGAATCAAGTTCAACGTTAATAGCTTAAACTTCAACTGGTTTGAAATTACAAGAAACGGTGGATCCACTCCTGCACCCCCATGACCAATGAGAACTGCACCTACAATTATAACAGATGGACATCGCTTTCATCCAGTCTATGTACGAACATTAGAGCCCATCTTGCCCTTACACTTAGTCTCATTTGTTATTTTAGGTAACGTTTACTGGACCACAAAGAAGAGAGACTGACGCAGCCACTTTCACAAATTTCAGGCTTAATTGCGTATTTAGACGTGGTGGCGGTTCGTGGACTATTCCTGGTTTCTTTGCTGCTGATGGTAACGCTGCTGAAACCTCAGCCACTTCCGGCAACAAATGGCGCTGTATTTTTACACCTCCATTCACAGGTGCGCTCTGGTTCTTGCTATAGAGAAGGCACATGTTGATTCCTCTTTAGGAACCTACTCAGTCACAGCTTCTTTTCGTACTGGTAACGACGTAGCAAAGTCGCTCTCATCTACAGCTGGGCAAGTAACTTCTTTTAATGGTGCTTCTGGAACGTTCAATATTGGTGGCATAGGTGGTGATAAGAGGTAGTGTTGCACTGTTAACAATGAGAATAATCCCTTCTCATCAGCGTTGTAGGAACAACGGTATTCTAGAATACGTAGGCGAACACTACATGCAATACTCAAGAACAAAAGACTACTTCATCAAGGGAGGTGCTGATTCTCCCGAAAACTTCTTGGGTACGATATTCTGTGTTGTTCGTGTCTCAACTTCTTCTAACTTGGGTCTTAGCATACTATGAGTTTGATAATACGCCTAGTACTCATCGTTACAATCCACACGCACGTGATTGGAGATCTGGAGATCCTGTATTCAAAGGAAACAAGGGAAAGAATATTATCGGTGCTGTGAACTATCTTGCTTCAAAGGGAATGAACTCTATCTATTTCTTGACTATGAATGCTCCTTTGGGAGATGGTATAATGCTTTTTTGTGAAATGATGTGAGTACTTACCTTGTTTCTAAAGGTAAGGATGTGTACCCTTGGATCAACAAAAATGAACGTTTCAAGTTTGATGTGAGTAAATTGGCGCAATGGGATGTTGTATTTACGCATATGGACACTAAAGGTATGTTTCTACTACTACTCTCCTGCCGTGGTTCTTATCATTTCCGCAACAGGTGTTATGCTCCATATTGTTACTCAGGAAACTGAAAATGATCAACAACTTGATGGAGGTGCTTTGGGAAGACAAAGAAAAGTATACTACAGAGAACTTGTTGCTCGTTTTGGATACCATCTTGCAATCACGTGGAATCTTGGTGAAGAAAACACTAATACTGACTCTCAACGTTCTCAATTTACAGATTATATCGATAGATTGGATGCTTATAAGCACTTGATAGTTGTCCATACATACGGATCCGATCACGTATGTCTAGACGGCAGTTATTTGGTTTTTTCTCGAAATTTTAAAATCGTTCTCATATTTTTCTTTTTTCTTTAGGAGAAAGTCTATCGCCCTCTTGTTGGTAAATCAAACTTCCTTGGAGCTTCTATTCAAACTAGGATAGATAATGTTGCTGCCGAAGTAAAAAAGTGGTGGCAAGCTACAGTATGCCATTGGCGCCATACTTCCACGCTAACAAGCATTCGCAGGAAAGCAGAGGACCTAAATGGATTCTCACTTCTGATGAGATAGGACCTGCCCAGACTGGTGTCCGCCCTGACCCACCAAACGCAAATCATATTGAAGTTAGAACAAAAGTTCTTTGGGGATCGCTCTTACAAGGTAAGAAGTCAAAGAAATGGAAGGAGATATCTTTGACTTTCTTTTAGGTGGTGCCGGCTGTGAATGGTATTTTGGATACCAACAAGCTCATAACGATCTCAACTTAGAAGATTTCAGATCTCGTAACTCTGTTTGGGGCTGGACAAAACATGCTATCGATTTTATGCAACGGTAAGGCATTCTTTATTATTGTAACAGTTTAGTTCAACTTTGTTTAGAATACCTTTTGTCAGTATGAGACCTTGTGCAAGCAACTTGGGTAATGGTTATTGCTTTAAGCACTCTAGATTTTTCGTGGTATCATTACCTACAGGTGGTACCTTGAACGTAGGAGCAGAGCTCGGTTCAGGTAGATGGGAGGCAATATTCTTTGATCCAAGAACTGGACAATACAGAGCTCCAAGAAGAGTAAGTAGCTCTAGGATTACTGCACCAAACTCCCAAGATTGGGTTGCTATTGTAAAACCAGAGGGATACACTATTCCAAGAAACTAGAAAGTATTAAACAATCTTGTCAGAATAAACACTTTATTAGACATTGATTACTTTGCATGGGTTTTTCATCCTTGACACTGAGATCTTGGGCAATTGTAAATAGAATTAGTATCTCATGTGCTATTGAACGTAGAACTGTAAAAAAAACTTACAATACGCACCGAGATGATATCTGAGAACCACATTCGTGTCGGCTACCATGTCAATGGAAAGGAAACTCATTACCTTTAATATCTTAAGCCCGATGCTAGTTTAAGTGACTTGGGATGTGCAATATTTGAGTTGTAATGGGACTAAAGAACTCACGTGAAAGTATCATTTTGGCAATACCTTTAGAGCTTCAGCACATGATAATCTCACTAGACACGGAAGTATACCTAAAATGGCCGTTATTAAACCACCAAACAGCAACAACATCAAGATATGACTATATACTAGAAAAGAATGGTGTTTTCCTTAAATTCTCGTATTATCGAGTTTTAAAGTCACGCACGTGCTTTCAAAATGGTGTATTACATGGTAGGCATGAGACATGGTATGTTACGCATAGAGACGGTAAACTATGGAATAAAGAACATGCTATTGCCAAGAAAACTTGTTGTTCCTATAAAAATGGGAAATTGGATGGAGAATATACTTCTTGGCATCGTAATGGTAACATGTCTTGTCAATGTACTTACAAGAATGGTTTACGAGAAGGCGAGTTTAAGAGATGGCATTCGAATGGTAGTGTTAATGAGTTTTTCGAATGTGTCAATGGCGAGCCAGATGGAGATTATAGAAGGTGGTATCCTGATGGAGTTATAGATATTCATTCGTTCTATCGAAATGGAAAGTGTGTAAAGGTCTTTGAAATGAATAAATTGCCCTTTAAGTAGGTTTCTTCCTTAACAATTAATGGAACACCCATACTTTGCCCTTTACTTACTTAATGGAGTCGTGTCAAGGACATTTCAATCAAAAGGCTTTTTTAGCTTTAAATATTTTACTATTACCAGAATTCTATATAGATAACTCGCTATTCTTAAAGGACTTCATTGGCAGGTTCTTGTGTGCTATCCACAGGGTGTATCCAGAACTTGTCATGTTACCAATAGAAAGCATTATTGTTTGAATGTAAGCAAACAATGAGCTTCCTTTATGTAATAAACAGATTCTCCTTACATGTTTTGCAACAGTACACATCATGCAGTGCGTAGGTTACCGAGTAAACTTTGGCTTCCCTCCCAAAAGCCGTCTATCGATCTAGTACGGTAGAAATTCCTTGCGAACAAAATATATCATATTATTATTTCGTTACGAACATTTCGGTGGTTTTCCTAACGCTAGATAGCGTCTTGTCGTGTATTAACACACTCACTCTGGAGTATGGTGGAACCTCTACTCTATTTCTCACCGCTTTAGCAGTACATGAGAAACTCCAGATATTATCACTCAAAAGTTGGAATGCGTACTTCTACGAAGAAATCACGTGATACCTTTTTTACGCTAATTTTTTTTCGCGAATAGAAATCAATACAAGTATTAACTCTCCGCGAGATTAACATATTTATCCTTACGTCCAACCATTAACAGCGTTACGGTAAACTGTTTACCGTACACACTAACAATCATCATACTTTCCGGTGTAATTTTAAAACAACTACGCTAGTGACAACGCGTTATGGCGGAAACACCAGGCAAAGAAAACCCAAATAATGCGACAGATTTACTCCACGCAGGTAACAGCAGGAAATACATTAATTCTTTCTCATGGCTTGACTGTAGTGCGTACTGGGGATATTAAAATGGTTTCGTCAACTTTACTAAAGGCGGATTCGAATAGTGATATTGATACTCTTGATATTAAAACTGGAGAAACAGCTTTACATTGTGCAGGTAATATCAGCGTCACACGTGACGTAATTGCGAATAAGTAAACTTATTTTTTTGTATTTTGTTAGCCAAAGAAGGATACAGTTTAATTGTGTCTGCATTACTAAACGCAAATGCAAATATTGATGTTGTTGATAACCGCAAATTGACACCTTTGATGTGGGCGGGTAACATATCAGGTGAGATACAACGTTAACTCATCATTGATTAGCACAAAATGGACACAATGAAGTTGTATCAATACTAATCAAAGCCAATGCAAATGTTAATGCTGTTGATGAAGATGGATGGACAGCTTTGATGTATGCAGGTAATAATATCACAGATACAATGTGCAACTCACATCGCCATTTAGAACAAAAAGAAACTGTATCCTTACTAATCAAAGCCGATGCTGACGTCAATGCTGTTGATAAAGACGAAAACTCAGTTTTACTTAATACAGGTAATATTGTTGTGTCATAACTGCAGCTTGCTCAATTGCCTTAGTGTACGGATGCAGACCATGTACAGTAGAAATTGTGTCAATGTTGATTGCAGCAAAGGCCAATGTTGATGCTACTAACAAACGAGGAGAGACAGCTTTACTTTGTGCAGGTGAAAGTCACAAGTTTTTCTTAACTTAAACAAGTCACACTTTCTTTTAGCTCAATACGGTAACACCAGTATTGTTTCCGTGTTAATAAAAGTAAACGCAAATATAGAAGTTGCTGATAAAAAATATGGCAAAACAGCTTTACTTTATGCAGGTAACGTGCTACAAAAAGTATTTTACACTTATTTTATTTGTTTGTAAAAAAAAATGCTTGCTCTTATGAAGTCACACAAAGACCTATAGTATTTTCGCATCCTTCAGTGCATTTAATTAGTAAAAATCTTCTTTTGCACTCACGCGACAGTACCAACAGCCACCAACAAAACTAGCATTACAGCGTATAGCGAGAAAAAACCTTACCTTTTTATACTTTGTGGTTGGGCGTAGAGTAGTAATTCCGTACACGTACATTCCTCAAATATTCCTCAAATATTCCTCAAATTCTACATTCTAAATGACGTTCTCATTTTTTACTTTAGCTGAGAACAACGGTGATAAGTTTACTGAAATTTGTTCACTGTTATTAAATGTAAAAGCGAATGTTGATGTTGTTGATAAAGATGGCAAGACAGCTTTACTTTATGCAGGTAACGTCACTTCAAATACCATTCAAAACAATTGATTGACAACCTATAGTGGAATGTAGTAACAACAAAGTCATTTCAATGCTAATCGGAGCAGGCGCAAACACCGAAATTGGAGTTGATAAATACGGAAACACAGCTTTACTTTACGCAGGTAATACCACAACAGTCTGTACAACAGCTGTCACTCACCCTACAATAAAGCAAGTAATAAAAACTCAGAAGCTGTGGCAATGTTAATTGAAGCAAAAGCAAACGTAAACGCTGCCACAAAACAAGGTGAAACAGCTTTATATTTTGCAGGTAACTGTGCTTAACCCACATAAATTCTAACTCACGTTTCCTTTAAGTGCAGTATAGTGAAGATGTTTTTGACATTTCAATGTTGCTAGCAGCAAAAGCAAATACTGAAGTTGTTGATTCATATGGAAATACGCCCTTAATTCTATCAGGTAACATGTCAAGTTCTTATCCAATTAATTTCGGTTAACTTATGTTGCCTGTAGTACAACAGGGATATAAAGAAAGGGTTTCAATGTTAATTCAAGCGAATGCAAATATCGACGCAAAGGATAAAGAAGGAAATACAGCTTTACATACAGCAGGTGGCACAACAGAATAAAAACTAGCGGCTGATACTGATATTTTCCTTTAGTCCTCTATTCTCACCTTAAAGTTTTATCAATGCTGGTAAAAGCAAATGCCAATATTGATGCCACCAACAACGAGGGAGAGACTCCTTTGATCTATGCAGGTACCTTTGTATCACACGATAGACAAAACTTTTTTTTGAAACTCACTTTATTTTTAGCACGTTTAAGTCTTAGGAGTAGTTGTGAGGTGATGTCAATCTTGATCGCAGGAAATGCAAACGTTGACGCAGCTGATAATGACGGAAATACAGCTTTATTTCATGCAGGTAATGTGACAGTCGTAAATAGTCTACAAGAACTAACATTGCTGTAGTTAAAGAATATAACAATAAAGTTGTGTCTATGTTAATAAAAGCAAACGCCACTATTGACATAGCTAATAATAAAGGAGAGACACCTCTACTTTATGCAGGTGATGTAACAAGATATTAATATAGACTGTAACTCACTTCTTTCTACAGCGCATGCGGGCTTGAATGCAGTTGTGATGCTACTCAAAGCAATGGCGAATATTGCACCTATCAGCTTTGATGAAGAAACTCTTAATCATGGTGTGTTTGTCACTTGTTTGTAAATTGACCGAGGACTTATTTTGTGTTTAGATTCAGGAATAATGACTTCATTATTCTTCACTTTACTAAAAGAAACTGGCGGCATTTTGCCGTCTACAAAACTTTGGCAAGACTTTTTTCGAGTACTGTTAATCAACATGATTCACTTACAAGAATCTGGGTCTGTTGAGTTGTTCATTAATGTTTTAAAACTCCTACCATATTTTCAACAATCACGTGATCTATGGCTCTCTTGTTCATACTTCAAAAGCAAACATAAATCAAGCAGAGATGGAGAGTTAACAGCGGCAGATATTAATGCATGGCTGCAACAATTGGTATGCTAAGAATATACAGTACCTACTAATACATGCCCAGCCAACACGTTCTTATTTTGAACTGGCAATGGTAAAAGGTATTTGTCATTTAATTTGTACAATATGTGATCCCAAGCTTGCATTTTCGCAAGTACGTTACCTGATAATAACACACAAACCAGAAAATCATTCAACAATATCTTCCTAACACTTGTTTTTTTTTTCTCCTCAGGATTTTTGGAAAGGGGACGGAGAATTAATGAAAGGTATTCTTTACGACCTTCCTAAAGACATGTGGGGTGATAATTCAGAGCAATATGACGATTTAGAAGCTACCAAATGCACTACAGGTAGGAAGTTAGTGTTTTGTACCTAGTTTTGTTTACAACAAACTGTAAGGATTAAAAAGCAAACGCAGATGGGATATAAATCCACGACTGAATTACTCATACAATTGGGACAGATCTAAAGTCACGTGCGTTCAATATTGTTGTATTTATTTTTAACTATGTAATTTTTTTTTAAGTGGGTTTGTATCAAATGCGACTCATTACAGAACACTGAACCTTCTTGATACAAATGATAAAGTAGCTGTAAGAGAATTAAACATCCTAAAACAAGAATTGTCAACAATGCATGGTTTCAACAAATACAATCTTGTAGAAGCAACTCTAGTTTGTAACGATATCTTGACTGAAACCTTTGGAAGAGCCAACAAACTATTGAAATACAGACATCAGTACGATATCCAAAAGAACAAATTATGGTATTGATTGCCCTTGTAATTCTAACCTCTATTTAAAGGGATCTACCAAACTTGTTTAAAAAGCAGGAATGGAAGGAAGATAATATTAATAAGGATTACAGAGATGCTGTTTACCAAAAGTATGAGGCACTCGCTCCACAAAATGGATCAACTGATGCTGATGACGCTTCAGCAGTAGATGTAAGTAGTCCTGCTCAAATCGTGCTTACAATCTTGTTTTTAGTTACCAGTGATATTGATGGTACATGGAGCTAGTGAAGAAGCTGCGTACAGTATTGTAGCAGCTGGTTTTGGGACTGTGAGCTCTTTGGATGCTGGTTACTATGGTCAAGGCATTTACTTCACTGTACGCTAAACAAAACCGTTTAAATTATGCACGTGCTCACATTTTTCTTTGAATATCAGAGGAGTATCAAATACGCTTGTTCATATGATGCCTCAGGAAAAGGAGAAAATACCCTTATCCTAAGTTTTGTCACGCCTGGCAATACATATCCTGTAAGTAATCAACATATATAGCCACGTTAACTTTTTTATCTTAAGGTCCATTCAAATGACGTCTTAAGAGGGAACCCAATAAAGCCAGGATACCAAAGCCATTACGCGTTGGTAGACCACTCAGGTAAACCTCTGAAAGAAGGGAAACTAAAAACAGCAGTGTACGATGAGCTTGTTGTTGCACAAGGTACAATCAAGAAACAAATGGTATTTATTTAGTTCTTACTTATGATGAGTTCAGATAATCAAACCATTGCTCGTTACATCATCAAAGTGGTACCGAAAAGGAAAGACATCGAGCCAAAGAAAAGCGATAGAGCCATGAAGAAGAATATAAACATAAATAAACCAAATGAACAGGTTGTGTCTGGTAATAATTCAGATGACTCAGATGACGTATACAATTCTGATGACGACAACTTCATTAGTAGCCGGTAAGAATTACACTTCTATTCTTTTTGCTAATTGGCAATACAAGAAAACTATGGGCTTCTCATGTAGAGCCTGATGAAGAAGAGTCAAACAATAATCTCAATGCCGAACAAAAACCAAGTAATGAGGATCTGGAGCAAGCCAACAGAAACTTATCCCATAGTATTGCAAATCAGAAAAAATACATTGCTGAGTTACAAGAAACCAACAATAACTTACAAGCAAGGCTTGCTGAAGTACTGGATAAAATAGCTCGTCTTGAAACTGGGAAGAATTAACTAAATCGTGTTACTGAGCAGAACAATAAACAACAGTATAGAAACGCTCGTGGTAGGAATTGCTAAATGTTTCGTTTTACATACAACAATCTTATGTGATAGTTAAATTTGTAGCAGCTCACTTGTTTGAGTCGTTGACTTCGATAATCTTAGATAGAAAACATTTTATTGTGTCCTTTTATACTAAACAATTGAGTCGGTTATAACAAATGAAACCATTTTTCAATAGTTACGTAAGCGATTCAAGTAACACTGTAAGTTTAATATCAATGTTTGGTTTCACATTCAACAATCTCACATACCCACGTACAGCTAGGTTTATATATTTGTATCACGTGATAAGTGAAAGTTTTACACTGACTAGGATGGCAACAGTAGCTAGTGGAATTGACCTGGACGAGGCCTTTTTGTTCTCAGTGTTCGGCCAGTACTGTGCAATGACAACCTTAGCTTCACCTGATACAGTGAATAGCTGTGCGAACTATGTATCCGCTTTACAAGATCAGATCACAACATAGATTGTTCACAGCAAGAACAGAAAGGCATCATCCCAATATAGGAGTATGTTGACGAGTTCTGGTCGTTGCCACAGCCCTACTCTACCCACTATTCTATCATGTACGTTCAACACTATCTACTCATATAAGATAAAATGCCAACAATTTATACAACAACAGTTTTGTTTTCTTTCTTTTACGAAATGGTTTTTGTCACGTGTTGACAAGGTATGTTTTTGTGATAATGGACTACATTATTGACTTAGTTTGTATAGGTGACTACTGCTATTAGGGACATGCATCCAATGCTTGTATCACTTGTTAAAGCTTAATGTTTGTACTGGTTGTTTCTGCAGCTCAAAGAATGTTTGAGCTTTCTCAATATCCGCGGATTTCTGAGACTATTATGATGCATATCATCATATCTATGTCGACTGAATATGAGCATGAAGTAAACAAACCATCATCCTTTACAATGCAAATCTCAGGTACTGTGATATCTGGAACTGTTGTGTCAGGGTGCTTGCGTGTAAGAGACAAAGTTACAATCACTCCTACTCGATTTAACACTAGAATAACACTCACGTAGCCTTTGAGATGCTCTCGTTTTAGACATATCCATAAGTTTAGTGGGAGATGGCCTAAAAACTCAAGGATCATGACAACATATAGTGGTCATTTCCCAATGAATTCGTGGTATTAAGAGGTATACATACGTATGTAATATGAACATATTTGGATAGTTAAGTCACCAACTTTGGATCTAGCTAGATTTACGCAAAAAGCATCTTACATATTGTCATAGCATCAACAAGAATGGTTATACGTCTATTATCGGTATTATCGATTCTACTTTTTACTTTGGGTACGAGTACTCTAATCAACTTGTTAAACGGCTCTATAAATGCGTAAAATCGCGTATTTCAAGCTGTTCTTAATTGATAGTGAGCGTATAACATTATTGTAACTAAACTGCTGGTACTAGCCTTTGAATCTCCAATGGACGACTATGTCGCTCTTAACCAAGAATGGGGTTCGCTAATGACGTCACTTGAGCTAAACGGTACAAAAACGGTAGCAATCGCCAGCGTTACCTTTGGAACAAGAGTAAACGGAGTAGCAATCTTTTCTTTCACCTTACACATTGGAGAAGAGCAAGGTACTTTAAAACTGGACATACAAACTAAGAGCGCGTTCAGTATCTTGAATAAAGCGAAACCGATCGTCGGTTTTGGGTGCACCCAATTAAGAATTCCCAAAAAAAAAAAAAAAAGCAGTTTGCCCCAAAATTGAAATCGAAGAACAGTCACTTTAAAGAGCTGGTTTTTTAACCTGTTTTAGTTCTATTCATTCAAATTCTTACTTATCACCCCAAAGAAGATGTCTTATGTTTATATTTGCTTACACAAGTATATTCGCGTGGGTGACAAGTAAGAATTTGAATAAATAGAACTAAAACAAAGGGGATGTTCAGAACATTTTTTCGATACGAAATTCGCGAATTCTTGATTTTTTTTTTACCAATGTTGTCTTTTTAGCAGTCTTCGGAATATCTCCCTGCACTTAATTTCATATTATATTCTTTTAACTTTCAAAACACAACGTGACGTGTCACCCCAACAGTTGTTTCTACAATCAAAAAAAAAGCAGTTTCGGTGGTTTCCCTTTTGACAGTGATTTTATCTGTAATTAACATCTATTATTACTAATCACTGTACAGCTGTTTTGACAAAAGCGAATTTCAGCGTTGAAGACACCTTTGGAGGAGAACTTCTAGCTCTTATACCAGGCGATGATGAACTTGTTTTTCTTTCTTTCGGTGGAGGACAATCTAGTTACAGTGGTTACACCTTTAATGGAACTCATGTACGTAAAACTTTCACTCGTACAACATCGTTGGTGAACACTTTTGTATCAACTACACGCGTGTATTTTCTTCAAAAAAACTGAAAATGAACATCGTGCTGTATCCCGACACTTATTTATCTATCCTAGTATGTACAAGGAAATACGACAGGTTTCTCTAGAATAGTTTCTGATGCTATAAGTTACGATAAAAGTAAGTAAACTTTGTTCTGTTGCATATTTTGCGATATGTTTCAGTCTATGTAAGTCACCAATGTTCGCTGACTTACTCATATAGATACACAACGTTACCTATACTTCTATAGTAATAGTACTGGCACTGTAGTAAGTTCGTTTTCCCTGAAGGATCCTAATTCACCACACCCAGCATACATCATGCAAAGTACGAAAAAACCAAGAAATCTCAAACTGTCGGTTTCTTACCTCTTTGTTCTTTTATGCATAGCCTTTACTGAGAGTTTAACCGAAACTACCTCGACTAACGCAAAGGATGGTAAAACTCTTTTGATTACATTTGGAGGACCAGATACTATAATAGCGATTCTATTGAACGCAGTAAGAAAAAACTGCAGACGTATGTTTGCTGATATTTTTTTTGTAAAGGAAGAAGATTTCTCATCTGAAGTCGTCTACGCACTCCCTGATGAAGTGAACGTAGGACCAGTCAAAGCTATTTACAATGAAGCAATGAATCAGCATGTTATGGTATGGATTGAGAGACCACAATCCTCCCTAACAGAGTACACACTTTACGCTCAAATCATCTCAATAAGCGACTCAAATGAGATCTCACGCAATGGACCAGTTATATGGCTTGGTGAAATAAGCGGAACAGAGAATATAACAAAGTTTACAATAGATGTTACATCATCAGAAGATAGTGTAGTTGATGCTCTGGCATATATTACATTCACAGGATTTGACTATCAACCAGTTATTACTTTATACAAAAATAGCACATACAAAAGACAAGGGTTGACTTTTTTGAGTAATGGTACAAAACAAGATTATGCTAATCTACACTATGTCAATTCAGTCGATATGCTCATTGTACGTCATAACAGTGTACTGTTCAAATCGATTTTCGGCCAAGTTCTGTCATCGATTAAATTTTAACTTTTCTTTGTTTCTTATAGCTTACAGCTTCTGAAAAACAAAGAAACACTTCAGCATCTGATCCTTACTTCCGTGTTGTTGATCCACGAGTGATGGGTGAAAATGCTACTGTTACACTGGCACCTGTTGTACCATCACCGCCACCAACCACTATGCCTCCAACTACACCACCTACCACTAGCCCACCAATCACTTCGCAACCAACCACTATGCCTACAACTCTACCTACTACTAGCGCACCGGCGATGCGTACGGAGAGTGGCGCATCTGCATTTAGCCTTTGCTTTGGCACATTGATAGCCAGTGTACTTCTTTCATTGTTGTTAGTTTGAAAATAAATAAAGAAGCCAAAAAATACAAATCCTTTCGTCTCCATTATAGTCTTAAGCTACAACTGATCTCTACCGTTACAAGAATCTTAGTGAATCTTTGGTCACGTGCAAGACTTTACAGGATGGATTTAAAGAAGAACGGCAAAGTTACAAAACGTCAAAGTTCAAAAGCCAAGAAAGGTGATAAAAAGACAAAGAAAGAGAATGGCGATAATGAACAAACTGAAGAAAATCAAGTTACAAGCAGATACTGATGGTTCTGCTGGCAAGCTATCTGATGATGAACTATCTGATTCTGACACCTTTATTTATAACAATCTCGAACTAGAATTACAAGAATCAAACAGCAGATCACTGTTTATCAACGCTGAAACGCGTCGCACCCTTGGTACGTACACCTTTAACTTTCAACAAAGAACATGCAACAAGTATTCTGGGTGCACAACATGGGCCAAGTACACCCGGCAATTACCAGACATTTGGATATGGTACCGTTGTGTTCGGTGTCAACAGATATGGACAATTCAAATATAAATGATAACGTCTACCAAAGGAAGGGACGACACAGGCTGTCCTCAAGATCTACTAAGTACACAATACGAATACCACTCGTAATTATATTTGATCACAGCAGATTGTAACGATTTGGCCGATAGATTTAGGTATAATGATCCTACTGTTACATACTGGCTCTTTCGACCATTATATAAGTTATTCTACAACATCGGGCTCTACTAAATCCAAGAAGCGCATTTCCTTCTCTAAGTGAGTACCATGTCTTTGTGCACCCACTAGAAGTATACACGTTAATAGGCAACTCTAAACGATTGTTCTAGCTAAGTCAACGCTAGTTTGAACTTTTTTTTACGTCAAAAAAACAAGATCTTTAGATGTCGAATAACGTACCTGAAGGTTTCAGAGCAAAAGAATTCTCTAGTAGGTACTACTTACGTTTTTCGTTATCAAGAATTCATTAATTAACTACTAAATTACAAAATAACTTACTAAATGCGTCTGTAGACGCACGTGGTTCCAACATAAAAAGAACCAACCAGATATCGTTTCGTCAGAAATAAAACATCAACCTTATACAACACGTGAATTTGAAGGTTTTTATAGTCTTTGTATCGATAACAACCCCAGTTGGGTAATGGTTTATGATAGAAGAAATATAACGGTATGGACAAGAAAGGTATGTATTGTTTTTTTGTTAATCACGTGCGCATAGTGAGGTGTAAAACGCATTTAAAGCACAATTTTTTTAAAGGTTTTTTTTTTTGTGTTTAATGACGCTCAACTCCTTTTGCCGTTTACAGGTTCCAGATGGATGTCCTGTAAAGGAAGTTCGTATTCGCGCCCAATGGTCAGATATTAAACCTGGTACGTTGGGATCGTTATGTATACCGTTTAGTCTTTTTTCAAAAAATGCTCACGTGTTGCGTTTACTAGAAACGATGTACTCTGTTCTCCATGATCACGAGGTACGCACAGATTTTTTTACGCTTGCAAATAACGTGCATAATTTAATAACTATAAATTAATTAATAACTACTGTAGTATCGATTTTTGTGGGATGCTAATATGATAGGTACAACGCTTTGTGGTTTTTATTTATTGTACAACTGTGATCACGGCAATAGAATTTATCAAATAATGCATTATTAGATGGATATCCTATCCGTATAATAGATAAAAATAATGAGATTGGGTACTACGCAGCAAAGGTTAGTAGGGTTTTTTGACTTGTTCACAATTTCGAAAAAAATCAAAAATAGTTGTTTTCTGGAATTGTAATTGATATAAATTATAGTCTCCCTCCGGTATGAAGAATCGTGATTTCTGTACAAAACGAGGATGGAGCCGTGACCTTGAAAAAGGTACTAAGAATTCTAAAGACATTGGAATAATAACTTCAATCATTCCGGCATGTCATATTGTACTCACGCTTTTTCATAAGGAATATGGATTATTATGAATCAATCTGTAAAATGCAAGGATTGCCCACAGTACAAGCACTATATCAGGTACGATGTTGATATAATTCGTATATTAACCTTTCACATATCAATACTATACAAAACGTTACTTATGTTGATGTAGAGCTCAATCACATCGAACAGGCTATGTTATTAAAAAAATGGATAACGGTGGATCTGAAGTATACTTTTTCAGCAGAGCTGATCCTAAAGGTAATCAAATAACCTCTCGCCACATTTACTTTTATATAACCTTTGCTTAACCTCTTTTAAATTAGGATCTATACCAAAGTTCATGGTAAACTGGGTATGAACACGTGTTTTCAATAGAAAAAGGTTGCTTGATTTTAACTTATTTTTTTAAGGTCGCTACAAAATACGCACCAATGACAATAGAACGAGTTAAACTTGCTGTTGAAGGGTAGGGCCGGAAAGAAATATTTATCACAGTACTAATGATTCTTAACAGGTATGAAGAATGGAAGGCGAGTGCTCCAAATGGATGGTCAAGTTATAAATTTTGGGAAGACTCAGGTTAGTTTTGAACACTCTTTACCCTTAAAAGCGCGCCTATAGCGCATGAGATTGCGATTTGTAGTACATAGCGTATTCTTATTGATAATCAACTCGTAAATTAGAGTCGTCTATGACGAGTAAAAAAGTTGTTTCCATTTTGCTATTAACAATCCTTTGTTGACAAATTTTTTAATAGATGAAGACCTTACAGAAGCAAGCGATACTGAAGGTCAGTGGTATGTAACCGAAGAAGAGACAATCAGAAATGAATAATAAAATGGTATCTAAACACTCTCATAATTGGAAAGATATCAGAGTTAAAGCTACAAATAACTATATCTTGTATACAGAAATATGCAGCGTAGTGATAGGTTAATACAATTTTTTAAGTAACTGCAACTGTAATACTCTAAATAAATAAATAGAAGAGTTCCAAACAAACTGCATTTTCAAACAGAACTGACCTTGTTACTGGGTCTCATTCACTTCTAAGGTTGCTCCAGGAGATGGATAGCAAGATCCAAATTATCTAGTTCTGAGAGTAGGAGTTTGGGTTTCAAAGCTCCTCACCACGAACTGCAACAACGCTCGCGCCAAGCCCCCACAGTATCCCATCTTTTCCACAAAAAGCACTGATGTTTGATGCCAAAAAGGGGTTCGTTTTTTCGGCTGTATTAAATAATAGTATTGTCTTACTTTCCCTTTTAACAAGGGCAAACCATTTCTTTGTCACCCGAAAAGACTACTGCAACGCCACTTAACAGACACCCGCCTTATGAATTGTCAACCTCGTTTTTGGTTTTGAGCATAGTGCAAAGCTTAGGCCTTATATGGATTATAGTGAGTCTTCATATGGCCCTTATGGTGTTGTAACCAACGTAAATGACGCTGTTAATCTTATTCAACAGCATAAAAAAACAGCATCACGTGGTACTCGTTAAATAACGCCAAATATCGCAAAAACATCTAACGTGCGCCTAGATTGGAATAAAGAATTTCAAGAATTACTACACTCTCCTGGAATAGCTTGTTCTCGCTCTACGTACGTTATTAACGCATATTACGACTAAAAGTCGGTTTACTTCTTAAATAACCTTAATGCGCCCATTTAATACCTAACACGCCTTTATGTAATCTAAACCGTACAAATAGCGCGTTAGTATCGTTATTTATAATTTTCTTAACGTCCTATGTCTAACATCACAACTAAGACCTCTTTTAGTGACGTAGAGGCTGAATTAGAGCGTGCAACAAAGTTAAAACAGCTTTCTTTGGATTTCGCAAACGTAGCAAGTAAAATAAGTGTAAAGATTATAAATGAGATGCATTTGAACAATGAAGAAAAGACAGTCATGGCTGTTCCTGTAGGTGGTATTGCTGGTGGAGAAAAGTTCTTACATGATGGTATTCTATTCAAACTATCAAAGGATTGGGAGAAGATATACGGTGGAGACTCATACGCAATAAAAGCAGCAGAAGTAAGTAAAAAGGAAGAAAAAAAATCAGAAGAGAAAAAAAAAAAAAGTTTTGCTCTGCTCCTTGCGTTCACAGTCGCCTTGCTTACGTAATTGTCTAGCATGAAATAAGAGCTGCTATGGCTTTCTCAGATTGTAGGATATCTAGGCTTTTCACGCCATTGATGGCTCTTGTTCGGTGAGACCAAAAAAACATTGTTATCTGTTTACTTATTATTAACTAGGTACCGTGGACATTGTGTTTTGGCACAATCTGTTATTCCTTTACATTCAAATAGTCTTATTTATGGAAGCCATAATGCTGGTATAAAGATACACAATGATAATCCAAAATTTGAACAAAAGATAAAGGCTGCAGCAAGAATTTTAAATCTAAAGGTACCAGTACATTTTGGTTTTCCAATACGAAACTGAAGCGATTGCCTTTCTAAAACATAGAGGTTAGAAACATCGTGTTACTGATACTGATGGTATGCACCAATACCATTTATATACAGCAGTAGATGTTGAAGGACACCAAGGAACTGACAACAACTTCTACCTACGTAACTACAACTCTACTACTCTTGTTTTCCACTTTCAAACCAAACTTAAAGTGTTACTTGCTTGGTATGTCATTAACATCCTCTTTTTTAGTTGATGTGGCAAGGACGTTTCCACCAACGTTTCCAAAATTCAAGCGAGCAAAGCTGTATCGGTTATTTAGACCTGAGTTTGTGAAAGCAAATAGTGTACCTTTATCGTCAGATGCCTTCAGTAGTTTTGGAAAAGATGACCTTCAGGGAGAACATAACAAAGAGGTATTATACATTCAAATGTTGTATATATACTCTAAGAGTTTACAAATTCTAAATATTTTAAGAAAAGGTAACAGAGGCAACTACGAAACTAGTACGTTTGGGATTCTTAACTCAAAAAAAAGATTCAAATTTTTTTTGTATTTTTTCCTGCTTAACTATGCAATTAGCTATACGAAGTAATTCCAGAGTTTGCACTGTACTTGGAATCAAGGCTAAAGCGTACTTGTGTTTACCTTAATTTGAAATTTATAAATGTCACATGTGTCAAAATAATGCAGTTTCTTTTTATTGCTTTTTTACTAGAAAATAATCTTACAAGGTTACTAACCTTTTTTTGGTGTAGCTGTTAAGATAATCGATTTTGGTGATTGTGTAAGTGAATGTTCTCGATCTAGTGTTACTACACTTACAGTACGTACTTTATTTTTAGGATTTGGTTCCGCTACTGGCAACTCAACACTAATTTTAATGACTATCAAAATATTAAGTTGAGCCTCGTCCAAGTTCTAAAGTGTTGTCGCTAACACGGGATTTTTTAGTCTAATTTTGATAGCGCATTACCTTCAAGTGAAGAGTTACCTGAACTTTGTGCTGAGTACGAATGTTAAACTAGAAAAGTTCAATTTATTTTTAAGTTGTTTAGTTTTTTTGAAGCTGATTTTCTCGAAGAATGCACTTGAGAGGGATTAACATGCGTTATCTAATTTGGTTATACTGCCATTTGCATAACAAAAAGCTAAAGACTCTGGTTCTGACAGAAGCTTCAGCACGAACTGCGAAACATCTATTGGAAGGAGGGTGAGACAAGTTAGTGGAAATTGCAATTGTACTTAACTTTCTTTAAGGTGGAGAAAGTTAATTGACTCTGGATCACTTGTCACTACAAAATCATTTGTAGATGTTGCTATTCATTTTTTTAATTCTTTATTCTCTCATGATTCTGAAGAATTCTGGCGCAACCATATTGCCCCAGAACTGTTAGAAAGGTATCATTCCCAATTGCTCAATGGTTAAACGAAGAAAACAGTTGAATTATTTACTTCATACACAACTTTTTGTGCTTGAAATACAACACGTGATTTACAATTCTCTTCTCTCAATTCCACTTCACCATACCACATAACCACCCTACGGATTTATTTTGTGAATTAAACAGTATTTAAGGGGTGGGGGAAAAACCGAAGCATTTGAACTATGAAAAGATTTGGAGTTGTTGCTTAATAATTTCTTCTTCAGGTTTCCTATTGATGATGAAAACTCCAAAACGCTTACTTCTAAGGTTGAAATTACCAAGGATTCCTTCAAATGGAGTACTTCAATAGACAGGCCGAAGATGTTCAAACGACTTTGTGATATAACAGGAATTTTATTGAAAAAGTGTGAGAAGTATAAATCATTGCCCGGAAGTATCATTTCTTCTCTCAGAACAGGATCATTTATTTCAAGTCAAATAATAAGTATAGTACCACGTGTCAAACACATGCATAGAATTTCCTTTGAAGAAGGTACGGCATTAGCAAGAAAGGCGACAACAATGACTGGGATTAAAGCCTTTAAAATATATGAACGTGTAAGTTGTTCAATTAGCCAACACGTGCTTATTGACATTTACTTAGGCCAACCACCAGTTTCAACAATGCTTGTCTATCAAACCAGATGATTACAGAGCAATTAGGTGAGATACATGCTAAACTTAATAACTTTTAAGGCCTTCTCTATTCACTTTTGTTTAAAGGAACTGGGCGTTCTGTTTGAGTAGACAAGCTGCTCTCACTAAATCCTCTAAATCAAAAAAACTATGGGTACAAGCATCTAAAAAATATAAAAGAAGCCTTAACTTGAACCCAACAGATTGGAAAGCTCTTTGGAAGTGGGGTGCGTTCGAACTTTTATCAAAGTTTTTTTTGCATGTCTACTACAAGCTGTTTTTTGTCGTTGGCTTTCTGGCTATTTACATCATTTGTTTAGGCACCGCTTTATGCTCAAGGGCTTCAATGGTATCAGAAATAGGAGAAGAACAATCCTTGTTAGGGAGGGCGTGTAATAAGCTTCAACAAGCTCTAAAAATAGTTACAGAAAATGGAATATCTTTGAACACAGTGACATTTTACACTTTATTATTTAATTCAGGACATACACATTTTCGTTATGCACGATGTCTTATTCAGAACAAAAGTATAGAACCGGCACTAAAGAATTTACAGAGTGGTATGTCAACGACACTAAGCTTAAAACTCTTGACTTGATATTAACTAACCGCTAGCAAAAATTGAATTTAAAAAAGTGCTAAAACTAGACTTTAATGAGCATGATTCTCAAGTTCATCACAATTTAGCTGCAATATATGTACGTGAAAATAGAAAAAAAACAGTTTTTGTCAAAGCACGATGAATTGGATTCAACATATCCACAAAAAAAAAATGTCAACGAAGCATGCAAGAAAAATACAACCTATGTCTAAAAAAATAATATCCTGATGTATTATCAAGGTATCACAAGCCGGTATTAGTTCTTCTGAAACAAATAGAACTTCTTGTTTGCGTAAAGCATTAGAACGTTTCACAAGAGCGCACCAGCTCTCCCCAGAATCTACCTCAATTTTGGTAAGTTTTTTTTAGGTTTTTCTTTCAAATACTTGCTCGTTTTTAATCTTTTGTTTTATCTAGAATAGTTGGGGAAAAGCTTTATTTAAGTGTGGTGAACCACCATACAAGAATAAAAAGTACATAGAGAGTCACGAAATGTTTGCTAAGGCAGCTGAAAAATATACATTGCTTTGCAAACTTTTGAATGAATTTAATGAGGTAACCTTGTTTATTATACATTATTGCTTTATGATATTTCATTAACTACGTTTGTTAATTATATCTAAGGATGCATTTCGTAATTTGGGATTTGCTTTAGTGATGTGTATCAAGACTCGACAGCATATTGACGAGGTAACGGTTTTTCTAAAAAGTTCTTTACGTTTTTTTATTGTTGCACCTTTTCAGGCAACACTTAACTCTGCTTTTGTCTCTTAATATTTCCTTTCGCGTGTATACATTCTTGTCAATACAATAACTGAATAATAACGTTGTTGAATTGCGACAAGTCACGCGAGAACACAAACTGCAAAAAAAAACAGTCATCAACTTATTTATACTTAACACCAGTATTTTCAGGTAACACCACAATACAATAAGAAGATTAAAAGAGCATTATCGCTGTACATGAATATTATTGAAACAAGCACCAATGGTAACCAAAAAAAAGAACGACCTTTGTTTGACTTCTTTAAACATTACAAGTTTTTTCACTTACTTCTTTTAGAATGGTCTAAAGAAACTCGTCATATCATTAAACATATTTCAACAGATGGATACTATCCAAATCTTATGGAAAGAGCAAAACAAATGATCGAAGCACATACAGAGAAACAATAAAAAGAAATAATGTTTCTCACATTTTTATCGAAAGTTTTTCTTTAAGGTGCATCCCAGAACATACAAGGAATTGTAATTATCTCAACATACATCTAGATGTATGTTCAAATACTTCACAAAGCGTGTTATCACTATGTTGCTCAATTAAATTAACACGTGACTTCAATGGTAACTCCGCTTTCAGCATGCAACAAACCGTCAACTTTTCGACAAATACACTTTTGTTCAATGGTTCTACCTTAATCCTACCACTTGTACTATTCTCTGAATTACAATTTAAGGTCCTGTAACTTGCACGTAAACGTAAGGATTTTCTTGTTTTCTTCTTTTTTGTTTATTTTACTTTATTATTACAATTCTGAACGGCGAAACCGTTTTCTTTTCTTCGCAGGCTTTTTTACTTTTTTCTTCCAAACAACGGGTGCTACTGAAGCTGCTTTTTTCCCTGTAAACTGCTTTGTTGGTGCAACCTTCTTTTCACGAGGCTGACCACTCTACAAAAACAACATTAACCCCTTAAAGCGACAAGCATACCAACAAAGCAAATAATAACGCAAACATAAGGCGTTTTACTTACCTCCAAGTCGTCTGAATCGCTATCTTCATAATCAGGTCTATTTCTCTTCTTTTTAAGCCTCTTTAGCTCCTCTGCTTCTAGTTCTTCCTCTGTAGGCTCCCTAGCTTCCGATTTCTTCTTTAAAAAAATCGTTAACGTCACTCTACAAAACAGCTAAAAGCCTCATTCGTACTTTCTCAGGAGAAGCAGGTCTACAATACTCATTAAATCTGTCCTTTTCTTGAACTTCTTCCCATTTACCAGGCATAGGTGCAGCAGTCCAGTTATTATAACCATAAGCCCAATATGCCTCTCCTTCACCTTCTGGAACATCCTTTAAATCACCATCCTCTTTCTTCTCAGAGTCTTTTTCTTCAGATTTGTCCGCAGAATCAGAAGCTTTTTTATCATCTCTACTTTGATCTTTTATCTGTCCTTTAGCTCTAGCAGGAGGCGGTGGACCTGATCTAGTAGGAGGCGGTGGTGCTTGTGAGTTAGCAGTAGGAAGTGGACCTGATCTAGCGGGTGGCGGCGCTTGATTTTTACGTGGTGGCATAGCTTTCTTCAAACCATAATTCTGATAGGCGTATGCTTGTTGACTGGTTGCTTGTGGTCCATAAGCATTTGGATTACGAGCATAGTATTCATCCCATTGTTTTTTATACGCTGCTTGTTGCGCTTCTTGTTGGGCTTGAAAGTTACGTAGATGTTGATACTTCTGTGCCCAGCGGTCTTGACTACCTAATCCATCAGGATCTACAAAAAACATAAGAATAACATCAAGAGAAGGCAATCTTTCGTAGAGTGAACGCAAACAGATGAGTGACGTCTTCAAAAATGAGAAATACTCTTCGATTGAGAAACTGAAGGGAAGTGTAATTACGGAACGATGACGTACTCAGAGCAGCTTCGTAAGGGTTTGTTGCAACACCAGGTTCTGTCGACCTTGATTCGTATACTTGACCGCCAGCCATATCGTGTTTATAGGCGCTTTCACCAGCCTAAAAACGAATTTAGAAACAGCTGTTGTTGGTGTTTTACTTTTGTTACATGTCACCCGAAACGTTGCCTGTAAGCGTAATCGGGGGCGTATACGCGTACCATTTTGATTTTAAGAAGCTGTGCAGCCCTAGTGTCCTGCGCCATGCTATGAGTTTTTTTATTGGTTATCATGTCGTTTAACCTCTGTCGTAGGTTCCCTTTATGCGTTTCACCCTTTTCGTGCTTCGCTTGGGCCTGTTAATTACAATTAGCAGGAAACGGCTTACATAGCGCATTAACGTACGACTTTGGTGTTTCTAACCCATGATTTACAAACATCACACCATTTGTTGCCAACTGATTTCCAATAGTCCGCCATGGTTACAAATCAAAGCTTGGTCCCTTTAATTAAATATAAACAACATAGGTGTTGGCTTTGCCTTTTTCCTTCTACCCTCAACTTAATTTAATTCCACAAACAACCACTTACTTAGCGAAAAAACAAACAAGACTTTTCAACGGTAATGCTGATTTATTGGTTCAACTTATGGTACACATGGTTTTGTAAGAGCAGTTTTTTTTACAGTTCAAGGTCTCTCGCGCCTAACTATCTATTTATGCCCAAACTCGCTACGGAAAAAAATTAGTAACTGAAATGTTTAGTCGTAACGTACGAGAAGATGATCCCAAGAACCTGTGCAGAGAGCCATACCGTCAGGAGAAACACCGAGGCACGAAACGCGGTTATCGTGACCTTCAAGAGTGTGTACTCTCTCACCTGTGAGGGTGTCCCACATGTTGCAGTTAAAGTCATCGTAACCAGCAAATAAGTAACGGCCGGAGAGTGAGAAATCAATAGATGTGATACCGCAAAGAATGCTGTCGTGTGAGTAAGTCATGAGCTCGCGGTCAGCACGGATATCGAACAATCGGCAGGTGGAGTCATCAGATCCAGTGGCAAAGGTATAGCCGGTTGGGAAGTATCTAAAAAAAGAAAGTTAGGTATTTATTAAACCAAAACGTTTTTGCAATTTACGAAAAAAAAACGTACTGGACAGTGTTGATATCACTCTCGTGTCCCTTGAATGTTTGGGTGCATTTGCCGGAACGTAAATCCCAAAGTTTGGCTGTGGCGTCAATAGAACCAGAAATGAAATATTTCTGATTAGGGGAAATAGAAACGCTAAAGGTTATGTGAGTCCGTAAAATACCCATATAAAAACAGTTTTGTTCACAAAAAAAGATTTAAAATAAAACAGAGTTAAATTATTGTGTATGGCAGCGCGCATACCTCATAACATCTCCAGAGTGGTCGGAGAACTCCTTAATCTTAGAGCCGGCTTCAATATCCCACAAGATGCAAGTAGCATCACCAGAACTTGTAATGATTTGTTTATCATCGAGGAATCGACAGCAACTGAGGTAACCAGTGTGTGCGGACAATTGACGACAGGCACGAATAGGAATATCGCGTGATCTGAGGTTATAGATAGAGCAGAGGTTATCTAAACCACCGCAGGCAACAAAACTGCCAGAAGGAGCGTATGCGCAAGTCATAATCCATGAGGTGTGTACAGGAATACAGTGGAGTTTGTTGGTGGTAAGCGCATCCCAAACAAGAAGCTTGGCATCTTGTGAAGCCGAAACAAGATGAATATTATCGGTAGACCACTGCATAGAGTAAATCTTTGCAAGATGGCCCTTCAATGTACGGCGCGCTTTTAGTTTGTCCCCACTAGGCAAGTTGATGCTCTCATTGGCAACATATTGCTTTACTATGTCGGGTTAGTTTAAAGAGGCAACATTGGGTCCAAACGTATTAAAAAACGGGTAAAAGGCAAAGACTGCACAAAAATGCGTTTGTGGTATTTTAAAAAACGTACGATCTGTGTCGTTCTTTTCAGTGCGGTTTTTCTCTATCTGGTTTTTGAGGGACTCTATTTCCTTCGTAAGCTTTTTAACTTTGTCGCCGTCGTCACCCATGCTTGCGGTCTAGGTCAGTAGGTTAATGACAGGCTCCGACAGTGGCGAAAGAGCAAAAAGCGACAGAAGAAAAAAACATCTGGTCGAAAGCTCCTAAAAACTCCCGACAGAGGCGAAAGTAATAAGCACAGTGCTTTACCACTTTGCGGCTTATTTTGCAAGAGAAAACGCTCCCATGAAATCGGACAAAACGAGATCAGCACTATTGCATACCTTTAGGTTTGTTGTTGTGTTACTACAGTTGTGTTTATAAACAGAGAGTGAACACTTGAGTTGTATTCACTTTGTGGTAAAAAAAGAGTTGAAATTTGAAGGCGAAAGTCGGAGCCACCGAAAAACTAAACGTTTAAAAATGTATTTTGACTGCATACACGGCTGTTTAGCAGCAAACTTGTAATCCCTTCCGTTAAAAGTGGATTCTACTTTAAGTTTATGGTGTAATCGCCTATACCACTTCGTTGAAGGGGTTTGCCAGTGTTTTAGTAGTAAACGCGGACTACTGTGTTCCATTTAACAAATAACTGGCGAACTCATTCTCCAACCAATTTATAAGTACGATAGGAGTATTGTTGGACTAACGACAAAATAAACAGTTCGCTAACGTTTATTTTTGTTTATTGTTATCCAAAAACATGTGCACTGTTACACTCCTTCCAAACAATACGTCATAGGACTATACAGACATTTTCTGAAAGAAACAACTGTTTATTTTTAAATGTTCTTTCGCCGAATTGCAAGGGAATGCACAAACCAAGCTCTCTCCATTGAACAAAACCTTTTTTGTCTTTGCGCTTTTAATTTCTATTCTTGGTGTCCATTTTACACTGTAATAAAATTTAACGGAGTGTTTTGAGAGCGTTGGTAGGCCATATCATTTAGTTTACTACAAAACGAGCAAACAGAACCGAAAATATAATTTTAAATGCAATCTCAGAAACCCTAAAACAGACGTCTGAATGTACAACGTTTTATCTCCAAGTTCACGTGATCAACTTGTGTACTGCACCTTTACAAAGCTCAATTATTCTTGCACAAGAATTATTAGTTGCGACTGGATCAGCAGCAATAAATGTGAAGTGAAGATTGCTCAGTTACAAGTTTTGGTGACTACGTAGCAGACTTTGTTAGCAGTACTGATATAAAACCAACAACTACTTGCCGTTGTCAAAGACTTCGTTCAAGTTTGTTAGACAAGTCTTGACCTCAGCTTTTTTTTGTTTCTGTAACTTTGTCAAAGCCAAAGTAATCTCGTAACATGACGGTACATTGTGGCGAATGCGCTAATTCAGTCTTAAATTATTGATAGGAGCCAAAGCGTAGAACGTGGGATTTAGATGAGTACAGAAAGAAGGCGAGGGATAGGGAGGAGAATGAAAACATTGTTACTGTTGATAGTACGGAATTATACAAACTCCAAGTAATTAAATGTTTTGTACTAGTTAGCGCCGTTGATTTAAAGCCGCTGGTGGCGCGTGAAGGCGATGTGGACCTTGTAAAAGATTTGGGACGAACAAGAGTTGTTTCTGCAAGCGGTGCGGCCACAGGAGATGAAGCAGTATGTAATACACAAATAACAAGCTTTTTTTGACATTATCTAGAGCGGTTTTTTTTGTGAAGCATGTAATTGCGTTATCAAAGATTCAATGAGTTACTTGGACCATTTGAATGGAAGAAAACGTACGTACAAAAGAAGTTGCAAAATCAATTCGATTGAATAAAGCGTTGTCGCGCTTCTATTACTGCTGCAATAGTTGACGCTGTTTCTTAGATCAAAGACGCATGGGTATGTCCCTCAAAACGAAGCGATCTACCTTGAGCGACGTTAAAAACAGGCTACGCCAGCATAAACGTAAGGTGGACGAGATTTCAAAGTACAGTTTTGATGATAGGATTCAACAACTTGAAGAAGAAGAGGAGCGTAAAAAGCGTGCTAGAAAGGAAAGACGTCAAGAGATTATACGTAGAAAGGAGTTGGAGAAGAAAATAGCAGAAGAGGAGGTAAACAAAAAATGTTTTTTTTATTTTTTTTGTGTTGAAATTTCTTTTCCTTTCTAGTGCTTTGTTTCTCCTTTTTTTTAAACTGTATGGTGACACTGATATTACTCATTGCGTTAAAAAATAATTTTGACGCATAAGCGTCAAGTTGTGTCGAGTTGTTGGCAATTTTTTTTGGTTTTTTTTTTCCCATTTTTTCTTTCTTTTTGCGTCTTTTTACTGACGCGTTGTTTTGTTTAGAGCAAGAAGAAGGATCCAGAGCAAGAAAAAGAAGATGAAGAGCTTGCAATGATGGGATTACCAACTGGTTTTGGTACCAGCAAGAAATAACTTTATTTTTTTTTATTTTCTTCCAACAACGCTACATCCAAACGATGATGTATGTAATGTAAATATAAAAAACGACAATTTTGGATTTGTACTTTTTTTTTTTTGGGCTTACCTCTGGATCACGTGATCAAATCGTGGTTGCGTCTTTCTCCTTTTTACAACTTTTCGCTCAACTAATTGTAATAACGCATTTCGCATGAAGAATGTACCGTTTTTTTCCGTATTTTTCTCGATGAATCTCGCGCGGTAAATTCACTTAAAAACCCTTTTGGCTCGTTGTTGTAAGTATGATTGTATTGTACTTACATCGGTTTCCCTTTTTGAGAGGATCCTAACGAGAAAAAGAAAAATCAGTTGAAGAACAGTGTAAAACGGATATTCTTCGCTCTTTTGTTACTTTGTATTATGGCATTAATTATCAACGTGAAATTAAGTTCCACGGCGATTTATCCGTGAAATAAGAGTTCATCGTGAGAGAAGAAAAAACTGAATTTTCAATCACGTCGACTTATTTCATTGTGCCGAGAATATCAAAAATAACAACAACCAACATCAAAACACAACATCTTACAACACTCATAATGTCAAACAAACAAAGATCAACTACAACGACTACTAACAAAAGCAAGACAACGAAACGTGTTACTCAAAAGAAGAAACCAGCAAAACCAAAACCAACAGAGAAACAACTTAGAATGAGAGAAGAAGCTAAAAAACGTAAACAAGAAATGCTTCAAAAGAAAGCTCATGGAGAGAAAGTGTACGTCGATTGATCTGCAAGCAAAATCCAATCATTACTGACACTCTTCATCATAGTACTAAGAAGCCAACAGTAAAACCTGCAACTGTTGGAGGAGGTGTCGGAGGGGTTATTGCGTATGTTTTCATATTTAGTACTGTATAGTCTAACAGTTTATTATAGCAAAACCGTGTGGTGTGCTGGCTTGGGTCCTTGTGTCGGTATCATCAGCCCAAATCCAAATGGTACAAATTATTGTGCTCACATCAGTGATTCTTGCTCAATGAAGACATGGTGGACACCATACGATAAGATTCAAAAGCAGTTCGCACTGCTTGGATTGAAGAAAAAATAAAATCTGGTTTAGGTACGCTACTATTTGCTTTGCTTTGTTACTTTTTGTGATGTATGACTCACCCTCTCGCCTAGGTAATCATCCAATCAGCAAAAGAACATTTTACGTTATGACAGGTATGCCAAAGCCAATGCAACACTTGCAGCTGTACTTGAGGTATTGAAGGGCGCTCACAAAGTGATCAACAAAACAGGATCTCAAGGGTTTAAAAGTGGATTCTACTTGGATTCCAAAGGTTCTATTCATCCGCTTGTTGAGCCTGATGCACTTTGGGCATGTGGTTGGGGTAAAGAAACAAAACAAGCACAACGATACAAGAAGATGCCAAATAACAAGATCAATGGAGATGGTGTATTTGAAGTACCTGAAATGAAAAAGTTTGATAAAGTTGTTGAACAAGTTCGTAAAGCAAAGAAGGGTTTGGTCAGTAAAGATGACCCAGCACTCAAGAAATTCAAACCAATGCTGGCAAAAGTATGAACGCACATCTCATTTCTTTTAAATTGACTTGCATGTTATGTAAATACTGTTAATAAACAACTTTAAATCAACATCTATCGACTAAACTAGCAGGCTCGGGATTTTTTTTCACGCAAACCGAACAACACTAACAAGTCTGAGTATTCATGACATTGTAATTGCGGATGGTTATTGCTATGACGTTATTGAAAAATCACATGTTACATGTATTTCTTATGATAGCTACATGGAGTTCTTTTACTGTAGCGTGAACTTTAAATTCCTCAAAAAAAAAAAAGTGAGGAATAAAAGATATATTTTTTTAAGGCTTCTCCGTGCTCTGTTCTACCACCAACAACTATGAACATATTTGTGAGCCTGTTTACTTTACCGATATTAAGCGTAAGACTTGGTTTGACGCTCATGATTGCTGTAAATAGATCGATGGCCAAAAGTAAAGTCGGCAATCTTGTCTCCGCAATTCTCTTCGTCACGAGTCAAGAATGCATAATCGTTATTAGCGCATAAAGCATATTTCTTTTTAGCGCTATCAACACGTGGTTTAAAGCCATGTGCTTTCTCTTAGTTCTTAAAAATGGTCAACGCCCTTTCCAGTTGCTCCTTCGTCGTCAGAGCTGTAATTACTGCTGTAGCCTTTAGGAAACATATCACAGAATCCCTTGCTTTCAGTTGGCGTAATATAATTACTAGCGACAATAATGGGCGTCTCTACACAATGAGATTATATCAATGTAATCAATGCCATTGTCAATATCAATGCTGTTGATAGAACACTTTTTCAGGCACCATTGCAATTTTACCTGAAAGCACTGTTGAAAGGAAATTAATGTTGTTACTTTCACCATACAAAAAAAGGAGCCAAGACGTTTTTCTCATGTAGTTTGAGCAAGTAATAGATCTACGTGCGTTCAAAGCAACAATTGGTTGTAGTTTATTTATTTTACAAAAAAGGGACAACAGAACACTGAATCTCCTTGATACAAATGACAAAGTGACCATCAGAAGATCTCGAAAATGCATACGATACTAGAGGACAAAAAGAAAAAACCGGTTATTTTGAGGCATTACTCCTGGCAACATATACCCTGTACACAAACAAGAATTGTGTATTATGTATTAATGATTACACACGTAAAACCAACGGAGGATTTAATAGGAAGGCCTATAAAACAAGGCTACCGAAGTCATTACATTGATCATAAGGGTAGAGCTGTCACTGAAGATAAAGTCACCAATGCAGTATACGACAAGGTTGTTGTTGGACAAGGTATCTCTAAAAAGAAGTGATGTAGTCTGAGTCTTTGTTTCCTTGTCTTCTGGCTCCATTACCCTGTATTCTTGAATAAGCTTCTGCTGAGTAGTCACAACGGCAAGTACAGCGGAAATAAAATGGCTGTCTTTGGTTTTGGCTCTGGTTTTTGTTTCCTCGGTTGTGTATGGCTTATAACCACCTCTTCTGACAGCTGCAGTAACCCCATTTTCATTGAGAGGTTCATTATCCCTTAAAAAATATATTTAGCTCGCTGGGCGTTAGTGCAAGTCAAGCAATTCTGCCTTTGTCCATTATATTTGGAATCAGCATGTCGCCCGCATGGGTTCTACCGTTGCCAATGCGGAAGTTTCGAGGGTGCTGGCGCTTTTGTTCTTCCGATATGTTTTGATAGTGACGTTGTTATCTAAGTTGGTGATAACAAGCTATTATATTGAGGAGCCCTAAACTCTGCAAACCAAACTGACCATGTGCATTTTCCATTGATCGTCTTTAGCAAACTAGCTTTGTCTGCCTTAGTCATCTTCTTAGTCATCTTCTTACTTTTCCTGTTCATTTTGTTGCTTTTCTGCTGTTAAATAATGAGTATGAGTGATAGTTAGAAGCATACAGACTAAATCATGATAATAATTTATTGTTCAAGTTGTTCTGAATATTGATACATTGGTTGTGCTAGTTAACCTCACATTTATAAGGACCGTTTGAGTCGTATGGAATGGATTCAATAAACTAACATTCATTTAAAAACGGGCTGAGGTAGCTTTGCTCTATGTGTTGATCATGCACAAAATTTAAGAATGTAAAAGAAGTCATGACTGACTCCAGTCGCTTTAGCATTCAAAATTTCATATTCCTTCAGCTATCCTCATTACTTTCTCTTTAGAAACTATAACAGTTATCAAAGTAACATACTGATATTAATCATATGTGATAGTACAGTTGATGACGAGTCTTTGAGTCATCCTAAGACTTGGAAGGGAAAGTAGCAAATGAGGATGAGAAGACTTCTGTATATCTTGAAATAGCAAACCTCACAATTACACTCCGCCTAGTGGGCGGTGTCCTTGGTGTCTTACTCACTTTGAAACTACGATGTAAGCCTGACAGACATTGTATGTACGTCTGTCTTAGAATGAGGCGTTGTAAGCAACGGAGACAAAAAAAGTATGTAGAAGTAGTGCATTGTGAAAAAATGCTTCTAAACTCAGTGCTATTGATACTGTAGAAAGGTCATATAGAACGTAGTAACGGCTTTATTATTTTTTAACATAAAGTATGTTGCTAGGTGATTGCAACAAAACAAAATTATCATTTGTAAACATAAAGTTAACTTTCACGTGATCAACTAACGTGATTATTGATTCCATCAACGAACGTGTGCTTGTAGTGTTCAATGCGCTGGGCTTACGATTTAGGTGGAAGCAGCATTATTACCGAAGTTGCAAACGTTCGAAAAGGTTTTTCAACTATTTAACCAAATAATAGCGAAATACCTTGCACACAACACCAGAATTGTAACGAGAACAGAAATGTCATTATTATAACGAGACCACTATACTGTTCATACCTTTTCGCCACATGAGCTATAGACTTTATTCTAGCAATAAAAGCACACACGCGAAGTACGTGGGCTTGCGCAAGCGAAACTTCTTTGGTAGGTTATACTTTTTTAATGCCATTCGATAGAAATATAGCAATATATTCATGTTAGCAAAAACCAACGTCGTGTTATTAATTAAACAAATTAGCAGCGCCAACATGACCTCAGAACATAACAGAGTTTTGCCACAAAGTACCTAGAACAATCGTTTAGAGGAGTCTATTAACGTCGCACACTTCATTCGTATATTGACAATTCTCAGATCGTTTCTTGCTTAGCTTCTTGTGTTAGTGTCAAGGAAGACACTTTTTTTAACCCATTACATACGTACCAACATGTTGGGTCGGTGTAAGGCATCAGTGAAAGTTGGCTTACCACTTTTTTTTTTTAAAGGCGTTTCAATGAAAGCCAAGCGGAGAAAATATTTTTATTGTGGTTTTATACGCACATATACATGTCGCATTAGTGTGTAAAGAATCAGATCAAAAATCGATTTTTCAAGCCAGATATGAGGACTTCTTTATGGCTTTTTTGAGCCAAAAACGAGGAATGTTTACAAATCTTGTCAGTTTCAAAATACAAAATACGCGTATTGACATGTAGATCTGTTGTGGAAAAAATCAGAACTGAACTTGATCGTGTTTGCCATAAATGTTACAATTCCTATTTTTTTCTGTATTTTCTACCGCGAGATAAACGCACGTGTTTCGTAAAACTTGAGCGACAAACAAATTTTTGGTATGTTTATATGTGCACATACATATTGGATTTGTGTGTAAAGAATCAGAGTCGAAGTTGGATTGGTAAGCCAGAAATTATGACTTCTTTTCTGGTTTTTTTGTGCCAAAAACGAACTACAATGTCGCGTTCATTTCAGCAAGTAAAAAGACTCAAACCGATATCTTAGTGTATTGTGGAAAAAAATCGCGCTTAAGTTTATGCAGTAAGTCATGTACGAAATTCTTATAGGCCTGAGCAACAAAAAATTTCGAAGTTCAGCCATGCTCTTCTTTAATTTCTCTAGTGGAAAATAAGATGGTGAATACATAAATAAACTTATCCTATTAAACTACGTCGACTTTGTGACTCACTAGATACAATTGAAGAACCAATATTGTTATTACTCGAGACACAGCAGAATATTTAATGAACTTGATTTTGTTACATATCCTAGAGTTTGCTTGTTTAGTTTATTCGATTAGATCTTAATTCAAGCACGGTGTATCTATCTATCTTCTGTTCTCATCTGGACACTATATGGTGTTTAAATAATGTTTTGTTGCAGCTATTTATGTCTGCCCAGGTATTCAAAAATTGCCATTGTTTGTGATCCACAACCTACTACTGCGGTTAGTTTGATATCGCGCTTTGTATTACTTGGGTATTGAAGATTTCTGCATTACGCAGTCTATCTTCTTTGGTCGCAAGCATGAGTGAGTTTGTATCATAGTTAAGGACATTGTATAGTATTGCCACTCGACCAGTTTGCAAATATTTAATACAGATATGGTTTAGCTCCAACTTTGTGACTATACCGTCTATGACCTTTAGTCTTCGATGGACTTACAATTTTCTGTATGTTTTAGAATTGACCCTTCCATTTGTCCACTGTTTTTCATGGTATGGCAATTGATGACAAGACAAATGTTGCTTGGCTAGGAGTAGTTGGTTGATTACATGGACAACAATTTTGGCTGGCACTCTAAAATTGCTTCCAACTTGGTAGATTTGTTAACAGAATTTGGCAAACGTTTTGACAATGTCAAATAGTTTAATCATGTTATTTATCGTAGTTTTCAGCACAATTTGACATCATTAGCATACGCTAATACAGACATTATGTACAACCTATTACGTAGCCACATTTGGAGTGTTGTAGTTCTTCAAATAATGGATTGATGAATAAAATGAACGGTATATAGATACATGATAAAAAAGTAGTTTTGTAAATCTTTACTGCAAGCCTTTCGTTATTCTCTTTTCTTTGTATGTCATATATGAGCTAACATCTAGTTATGTTGTAGCAAACCCGTGGTTTCTCCATGTTAATACATATGGGCACAGTCTCTCCTCTCGTATCCTCTGGTTTTAATGTAAGGTATTTTAGTATCTGCTAGTTTGGAATTGTTTTTTAAATTGCTTGTCTTTAAAGATTCATGTCTCGTTAATCAATGCTGGTTGTTTGCTACGGTCGTTAGGGCTGTATAAACCTAGGTCAGTGTGAGGTTTATTTGGGAACGCTATATAAGATTTAATTGCTTGGTTTGCTTGTTCTGAAATAGGGTACACTGTTTATCTCTGTGTACGTAAATACATCTCTTCCATTTGGAATTTAGTTTTATATCGTTGAGGAGATTAAAGCGTTGTTGCTGTCTCTTCGTCAATTTTGTCTTGTGATCATTGCGTAAATAATGAAGTAGTTTTTATTTCTGAACTTAATTAGACGGACATTGCATAAGTGTTATTTTAAGATAGTCACATGTCTTTGTGAGCGCATGCGCCTGTAGATAATTGTTTTGAACAAGAGCAATCATCTGACAAGTGGCTGGATCTACATTTGCCACTTTTTCCCAACCAACACAGTGAAAACACACGAACATAATTCGGATCATGCATACTCTTCACTTGTAATAGTTCATTGCACATATCAATAGATCCATAGTAGCTCTCTTGCCGCGATTGTGTTGATTCGAAGTTATGTTGAGGTTCATTCCAGTAAACCCATTGATCAAAGCCTGTTGGCTTCAATACAGCGTCAGCCCATTCACAAATTTGTGAGACCAATTCTGGTGTGGGAACGCCATTCGATCATCCCAACTCACATAGCAAGTCAATGGCATCAATGCGTTACGCATTGCATGAGCAAGTACAGTACGGATCCATGTTGGCTGAAACCACCAAGAATGCCGTTTCCAGAACAACCAATTTAGTATTTGGCCATTGGCTAGGCACAAAGTCTTTCATCCATTATGGTAAGTTGACCTAGTTTTTTAAGTCTAGAGCAGTAGATATCAAGTACACTTGATCCTCCAACGTCACTGGTATTGTTATTTCCTTCCAAGTACGCACGTAAGAGTTGTAAGTTTGAATAATTGCACTGGGATAAACTTTACATCCTTGAATTTCAGTACGCGGTAAGTGCGCCTGAGCATGAGATAGAACACCAATACAATACACGGCGATAAGAGCATACGTAAAATCTCTATCAAAGGAATATCCAGTAATGAAGTACACATCAGTGAAATTTGGAGCATGAGAAAGACAAAGTTGGAAGTCATTTGCGATTTTATCAATGATAGCAAAAGCACTTTAGAACTCTGAAACATGCCGTGGATCTGGGAATACATTGAATGTTAGCGCTGTTTTACTTCCATAATGGTGTCCAGCAGAACTTCGTATAGCTCCAAAGATTTTATAGTGCTAGTGGATGGAACTGTGATAAAAGTGCCGTTTGTGAGTACCAAATCAACTTTTGTGAATAAGTCAACGCCTATCATTCTAGTAAGTCGACCGTGCCCACCGCCCATTGCCCAACCAGCCGGACCAAATGGATCACCTCCGCTTGCAGCAGCAATTGTTTGACTTTCAGTGAGTAGCCAGTGATGTATCTCCCAACTCTGACTCGTGGACCAACTGTCAAAAGCACGTTTTCTTTGTCTAACGTTCTTTGGGAAAAGAACTTCATTTGAGCATAATGGCATCATCGACAGTGTTCCTAAATCATTGTTAGGAGAAAGAGATTGATACGAGTACTAGCGCACCTTATATCTTGGTGGTGACCAGCACTCTTTACTGATATGCGAATAACATGCTTAGAAGCGAAATTAAGGGTAGCGGCAATATCACTTTAAGTTGTAGGAAGCACTACAAAAAAAGGCTGTGAGGTCCTTTACGAAGGTTCCATGTAGATGCGTTTCTTTGTATACCCTTGCCATCAAGCTGCGATATAAACGATGCGATTGAGTGGCGTTTGACCATGCTGTATCACTTGGAAAAGAAAACCTTTTGTAGTTCGATGAAGTACAAAAGTAATGGCATGATAAACAACATGCATTTACAATTTTTTTATTTTCAGATGAGTGCTTGTTAGTTCAGCATGCTGAATAGCCGAATAAATGGAATTCATAGTGTGGTATCATTCTATTGTAATGTTTGACTTTGCCTTTCTCGGTTGTTCACGAATCCAGGTTGAGTAACGAAAAAGATATGCGGTTTGTGCTCATCTAAGAAGATCGCCAAGCTTTGTAATTTCCGTTTTAAGCATTTACGTATGTTAACCTCACCAAACGATTTGAACGTTTCATGCTCATCTTGGTTGGTGCCTCCAACTTTTATTTTGTGGTTTATAGTTAAGTGTAGTTTGCCATTATATGGACATCCATGAATTTCAGGGCAGATGAAAGAAAGTCAACCAAAAAAAAAACTACCGTTAAAGAAAAGTCATGACTTTTTTTCTTGTGGAGGAAGACTTAAAGCTGCAACAACATAGGAGTATTAGCTTGAACTCTGTTTGGCTTTTATTGTAGAGGTATCCCATTCGTAGGTGATAAGGGTTTACTGTTACCTCGTGCAGCTCCGTTGTGGTTTTTAGTCTTTTCTCCATCGCCGTACTCTCAATACCCTACCTGGCGTCGATACAACATAGGTAACCTTAATTTAATTTCTTGTGCAACCTCTTTTCTGATGTTTTTTCGGTAGCGTAGTATCTAGACAAAGCACCGAGTGATCCTTCTTTAAGGCTCTCGCTCAAACCCTTGTTTGTTTTGTGTTTTGTTTTGAGGTTGCAACGCTCAAGGTGTACACATACACAGTACTGAGGTTGTATTGAGCGTTATTGGGAACCATAAATAGTTGTTCAAAGTGTATTCGCCCTTACAAGCTATGTTCGGCAAAAAACTCTGTAATATTTACAAGCGAGCTGCATTTTGCGTTCCGTATCACTTTTCGTAAGCACAAGTCAAATTGTTACAGGCCCTCTCATTAGAACCGGGAAAAACGCATATCGCTCATGCAATGTTTAACGCAAGCGGAAAAGTAGACCTTTGGTAATTGCATGCTATCGCTGGTTTTCAGTTTAAGTCTCAAAATGTGTCTGTCCTTCATTTTTGTGCTTTATTGTGGCGATCGTAGTATTTCGAGCACTGCTTGATCGTTTCGGGACTGAAATAGAAGAGTTAAATACTATAACAGCATAGTTTTTGTTTAAAGTGCTATATAACGTTTCTGTACGCGTAGAAATGCGTATGAGCAGTACTCTCACGAGTAGAGGGCTGGTCAATAACAAGCTGAAATCAGATTTTTCAACTTGACCGTCTTTGGAGGTGTAGATAGCATTAATTGCACGATTTGATCGGTTGAAGCCTCCGGAAGAGAGAAACAGTAAAAAGCAGTTGTTCAAACTGTCATTCTCGTTGTCATGGTGACGTCTAATATCAACAACTCTCTCATGACGTTTTGGAAAATATTGGCGACTCCTAGCCAACAAACCAGCCGATAGCGCCTAACGACGCTATCAACGGCATGACAATCAAAACTGCAACGTTGGCAATAATTTTCGGTGCAAGAACTTTAATCAATGCCGTTTTACCAAAAATTAAAACCCTACGCGTAGTGATCAACGCTACAGTAACTCTTCTCGATTTTCTCGACAAACAAAATACTTTTTATTCAAACAAAAATACACATTTTTCGAGTGTCAATACATTTGACACCCGGCACTACTGCACCGGCCTATTCTAACTCTTCTCCTAGTACTGGTTGCATTGCGAATGGTGACACTGTACCTGATCCATGTCCAAACGTTGCCAATGATGACATGGACACTGACTCTGATGGCGAAAACGTCTAAATGGAAGCTCTATCAAGCCGTGGGATGCAGAGCTACAACCATTTCCCAAAGTCTCTTCTCCTGTTGGCTCGGACGCGCCTATGCCGTTCCTCCCTAACTAGACTTTTGGATTAATCACAAGCTCCTTCACATTGCCTCCCACGAGCATGAACATGTACAGTAATATTGTTGCTACAATGCGTCATCTCTTTGACTGTTGTGCTGATGTCAACAGATCTCTCAGCGCCATGCTTCACTAGTTTGAGAACAGCTTCACTCCTATCAACGATGACTCACTGGCACTACAAACTGTCATGAATGTCGCCTTGGCAAGCGTGTCTAGGCCTTGTTGGAATACTATTATGCCTAACTTCTGTGCCAACAACTCGTACTGTATTCAAGTTGATACAGCGCCTGTTCTTATCAACCAGGGTTGCGTACTTAACCCTCGCATCGATACTCTTTCTGCAACTGTGTTTACCTAGCACGATTTAATGCAGTCATTTGACTGAGACGATGAATTTATGAGCAACATCAATACTGCCATCGATTTATTTGAAGACAATCCCGACAGAAAAATAAATAAAAAACTTTTGTCTTATCCTCATCTCGTTTCTCTAAAGGACACAATGTTATTGGTCCAATATTAGTATTGATCAAAGAGCGCAGTTGTTGAAGCTCATTTAATCGAATCAACATTTGTTTAGTAAACCTGACACTTCCAACACTGTCAATACTAGAATTCGCCATCGTATTGACAGGTACTAACGCTCCTGTCAGCTCTACAGAAAGAGCTATAAAGCTTCTAATGAGAATAAAAAGCATATTAACGACATGTTGAACTATAGCGTTATTTCATTCCCAACCCGAATGGGCTGCATCTGTTGTGTTAGTACCAAAGAAAGATGGAAAAGATATTCGTAGATTAAACAAAATAACAAAAAGGGGTAACTATCCCATCACGCTAAGATGACACCTTGGATTGTATTGGAGACGCTAAGTTATCTATCTCAGTCGACTAGACATCTGGTTATTGGCAAATCCTTATGGCAGATGAAGATAAAGAGAAGACTGCCTTTACAACGAAGTAAGGTCTATTTGAATACAAAGGTAAGCTGTTTAGACTTACTAACGCTCCTGATACACTATTATGGCCATACCAAATTGACAGTGCACATAGCGCCTGATCCAGCAAAGATCAGTGCTATTTCTAACATCTCGACTCCCAAAGACTTTTCAGACTTATGTTGTCTACGAAAAACTGGTTACTACAGACGATTTATAAAAAGGGTACGCTAAGCTACTATGGCATCCGCACAGATTTACTCTTTTCACAGATGCATTAGCATTGGTGTAGTTACACAGATAATAGATGGTGATGAACAGATTGCGTGCCTCGTGCAACCGGATGAAAAGAATTACTCTGTCACAGAATGTGACTGTTTACTTAACATTAAAAACCCAACTGTATCGATTGGCTAGAGTGATAATGAAACTTCAAGAACTGGATTTTGAAGTACAATATCGACCAGGACATGTTCACAGTAACGCTGATGCACTACCAAGACACTTAGGCTTTGACAAGATGTTTTACAAACCCAGAATTAGATATTATTGCAAGATACTATACTGACACTAATAATTAGATCCACGAATGTCCTAAATGCCAAGCCAAGAAAACAAGACGAACATCCACGATTGAACGAATGAGATCTAATGCTCCATTTAGCAGTAGATTTTGCTGGAACGTTTCCAACCGCGGGCATGGTAAAACAGATATATCATTTTATTCTCAGATTACTTTACACTTTGGGTTGAAGCGTTTCCCTTAGAAAGTGCTAGTACTGAAGTCATTGCTAAACTCTATAATAAAGAAATCGTTGCAATACATGATGTTCAAAGTACATTGGTAACATGACAGCAGTAATCCTCAGTGACCTTGTAGGAGAGTTGGTATAAATGCTTCACATTGAAATGACAGAAACGAAAAAATAACAAGTATGGTTTTGAGTCGCTAGCGTTATGTAACACTGTGTAAGTATAACTCCATAGCGAGGTAGCTAAGATTTCAGTAGTACAGCGTTAATTGTGAAGCTAGCAAGTGATTTGACGAGATGTCGCTCAGGAATCATCAAAAAAGCGTACAGAGACAGAGCGAAACAAGTGCGAACCGGTTTTTCAAAATACAGTTGTGAAAACAAAGAAAAACCCTTTGGATGGCAATACCTATTTTCTTGGTAGTTTGTAGTAATGTAGAACGCTTTGTTTTCGCGGACTATTTTTTAACCCGACAGCCAACGCGGTATTATTATAACATTATCATAACGAGAAGTGGGAACAACACAACGAATTTGCTGAGGTTTTTACGCCAGGCAGAACGTGGTAACCATTTGTTTTTGTTTGATCACATGTCGAGATAGATTTTTTTTGTCTTGTATTTTCTATCTTCCACTGGTTTCGTTGTAACACTTTAGATTATCAGAGTAGGCTATGTCTATTTAAATTTTTGTGTTTTGAGGTTAACAGAACTAACACTGCGGCATAAAAACGGCCGACGGGCTCCTTACGCACCACGATGCGCTATCTACTCCAAAGAACATGTCTACAACACTTTTTTTTCTGTTATTTTGTCTACGACGTAGAAGATCAACAGAGTGCCTACAAGGCGTTGTATAGAAAAAAATTGAGTCTGCAGTTGTTATTGATGGAAAGAACGCTTTTACCCTACATCGTATCATAGGCGTCACCCCTTTGTTCCTATTTTTTTGTTGAGGTTTGGTAATGTCTTGTTTCTTTGTGGTTACTTTGTAATTGATCAAGCGGACATGCAGTCTTTTCATTGCCTTCCACGGCGGATACCCAATATATTGCGTTACTAGTATTGAGCGCTAACAACCACTACACATCAGTATTTTTGCAACAACTTTTTTTTTGACATGACTTGTGCCTATGATCTTTATAGCAACCACGCTTCCAACAATTCATTGTCTAAACCTTAATGAGTAGTATACACTGGTGATGACATGTTCACGTAGCAATAGCAACCCTTGTACCCTTCGCTTTGGTTATTTGCTTCATTCGCCTAGAGTTAACATTTAATCCAAACCGAAAGTGTTGACTAACCAACAGCGCTACGTGCCTTACACTAATGGTAAAAAGAAACATTTTTCGGTTTTCTTCCCAGTGTTGCTTGGGTACGTACAATATGAGGCTCCTTGTAATACGCTAACATTATGTTTGTAAGTCAAAAATTTGTTCATTCTGCTGTTTTTGAATGTGTTTTGGACAATATTTTTATTGTAGTTTTATACGCACATATACATGTCGCATTAGTGTGTAAAGAATCAGATCAAAAATCGATTTTTCAAACCAGATATGAGGACTTCTTTGTGGTTTTTTTGAGCCAAAAACGAGGAATGTTTACAAATCTTGTGTCAGTTTCAAAATACAAAATACGCGTATTGACATGTAGATCTGTTGTGGAAAAAATCAGAACTGAACTTGACTGTGTTTGCATAAATGTTACAATTCCTATTTTTTTCTGTATTTTCTACCGCGAGATAAACGCACGTGTTTCGTCAAGACGCGTTTTTTCAAGCGAAAACCAAAACCATTTGTTTGGCTCCATTCAAATATAGATCCCATTACAGAAGGCGCCAAAGTTTTAATATAGCACCAAGACAGAATGAAATACCATTAATTTTTCCTACAATCGCAGCGGGACTTGCAAATGTATATCTAATCTAAAACTACAAAAAAAAGTACATGCTGTTTGCTACCATCTGGAAAAAGAAGATCCAAGCACCTGCAACTGCCCACGTGATACCGTTATCATCAGTAATAAATCTAAATGGAGCGTTAACTTAGTCATCCGTCATTGACGAAAGCTTATGCAACACCACCGTATATTGGCTCTAAAAATGTCCTCATAGCAACCAATTCATCGAAAGCAACAAAGTAAGCCAATAGACAGGATAGTTATCCCAAAATATCCTACCATAATCCATACAAGTTTTATAAGTGTCACTACAGGGTAACGCCCTTCCGTTATGAATACAAGCAATATTCATATTCATTGTCCCGTAAGCCATATTCATTAATATTCATTCATGAATATTCATGGGCGTTTGGTGAGTCAGGATGTTGAGGAGCTTTTGGTTTGTAGCACCTAACGATGTTCCATGGATAGATTCAACAAGTTGCATTTGAAAACCGAATCGGAATAGTCAACAGAACACCAAAACCCACAAATCCAGTCAAAATCAGCCATCAAATTGCACAATTTTCGGCCTTTTACTGTGTGCATGTATAATGAATGAATTTTTTTAGTCGTGAATATTTGTGAATGTAGGCTGTATTTGAATATTCAAATTATTCATTCATAACGGAAGGGCGTTACTACAGGGTGTAAACTACTATTACGAAATTTTTTTTAGGAACCTTGAATTCATCTCTATATCGATGTATGGAAAAATTAACACGTCTTGAATGGACAAAAACTATTTATTTATGACAAGCATTTGTATTAATATTGGCATACAAAAACTAACTATCGCTGTTGACTGTAGAGCTCTAACGTGCGTGTCGAAAATATGTAGGAGAGATAGTGCTATAGGTGTTCTGTACCTCAAACGACCTAAGTACCACCATAATCTCCAATTAATTGTAACAGCTACTTGTTTGTATTTTCAAGTTGGGCTATTTTGGCAAGTAGAATGGCGTTTCTCTCTTGTAGGCTATTTAAGCTTTTTTCTATGTTGACGTTATCTTGCTCCAGGTTGGCGTTGCTTTTGGATACGTTGACGTTATCTTTCTTCAGGTTGTTGACACTTTCTTTAATGATGGCATTGGTTTCTGTTAATTTGACGTTGTCTTCCTTCAGGTCATTAACACTTTCTATCAACTTGACATTGTCTTGCTGTAGGTTGTTGACACTTTCTGTTAGGTTGGTGATGTGTTGTTGCTTGGTTGAGTTGTCTTGCTGTAGGTTATTGACACTTTCTGTTAGGCTGACATTGTCTCGCTTTAGGTTGGCATTGTTTTCTGCTATTTTGACTTTATTGTCTTGCTTTAGATTATTGACGGTTTCTGTCAACTTGATGATGCGTCGTTGCTTGATTGATTTGTCTTGCTCTAACTTTGCATTATAATGTTGTTGGTTTGTTTTGGTTTGCTGTAAATTCTCAAGAAGTTCCTTCATATTCGCATTGCTCTTCTTTAGTTTGTTCATCTCCTGGTTTGCTTTTTGTAATTCTATGTCGAGATATACATCATTGCTAGTTGATTGCTGGTCATCAGTTGAGTCCACATGGGCAGCCCATAGTTTTCTGTGCAACAATATGAGGTTAAATAAAAGGATGATGTCTTACCGGTTAGAAATAAAATTATCATCATCAGAGTCAGAGAGATCATCATCTGAACCTTCATTTTCTTCTTTGTTTTGTTTCTTTGTCTTTTTACCACCTTTCTTGGGTTTTTTTGTTTTCATTCGTTTTTTGATTTGATTATCTTTCACTTTGATGATGTAACGAGCAACAGCTTGAGAATCTGATTGCAAAATCAAGTTAATACAATTTTTTGGTAGTTGCTCCTGTACCTTGTGCAACAACAAGCTCATCGTATACCGCGTTGGCAAGTTTATTTTCTTTGAGAACTCTACCTAAGCTATCTACCAATGCAAAATGACTTTGGTAGCCTGGTTTTATTGGCTGTCCTCTTAACTTGTCTTTTGGGTGTACCTTTTTGCAAATTAGATACGACAATAAAATTGATACTTACAGGATATACATTGCCAGGAGTGACAAGACTCAAAATAAGTGTTTTCTCTTTCTTTCCTCCCTTATCATAAGAACACGCATATTTTATACTCCGCTGTTGTGAAAGAAATGAATATAGTGTTACATTATTATCGCGTACTGTGAAGTATATCCCTTGACCATAGTAACCAGCATCTAAAGCACTCACAGTTCCAAAACCAGCTTTTACAATATTGTAAGCTGCTTCTTCACTTGTACCATGAGCCATCAATATCACTGGTGACTAAACGTAGGTTAGTACAAATAGCTTTTTTTAACAAACATTACCTCTTCTTTTGAAGCGTCCTCGTTATTGGTACTTGAATATTTTTGCATTGGTGTGGAATTGTGTTGTTTGTAAACACTCTCTTTGTACTTTTTATGTATGCCATTTTTCCAATTTTGTTTTTTAAACAAGTTGGGAAGTCCTCTACAAGTACATACTTAGACACATCAAAACAGGGTAATTATAATAGAGTACTGATGTCTGTGTTGTAGTATGTTGTTGAATTGTCCAAAGTTGTCATTCAAGATATCATTGTAAACAAGAGTCGCTTCAACAATATCGTATTGGTCATAGCCGTGCATTTTGGACATCTGTTGTTTGAGGATGTTGAATTCTCTTACAGCCACTTTGTCAGTTGTATCAAGCAGATTCAGTGTCCTGTAGTCAGTCGCCTTTAAATCAATGCCCCTTTTTAAAATAAACTGAAAAAACCACCTAAATGGTAATAAGTTTGAACGCACGTGCTGTTAGATCTGTCCCAATTATTTGCAAAATGCAACCTCCGATTTAACTCCCGCGTGTTTACAGCCTTAATTCCTTTGTGGTACTTTAGTTTTTGCAGCAAAACAGTGACCTTGATACCTGTAGTGATATCTTCAAAGTAGTCAATTTGATCGGTGTTGCTCCAGGCATCATTGGGCATATCAAACAAGATGCCTCGCATTAATTCTCCATCTTGTTTCCAGAAGTTCTAGTAAAAAGCAAACAGTTATAAAGTTTACATGTGGTTTGTGGATTCGTACTGCAGACAAAGCAACTTTGGGATTGCACACAGAACAAATTAAATAACAAATGCCCTTTTCCATTGCCAGTTTAAAATAAGAACGCGTTGGCTGAAGGTTGTAATAATTAAAACAAGTAAAGCATTTCAAAAGTAGCATACCAAGTACCGAAGCCATTTTTTAGGATGTGTAAGATCTTGTTTCCACTGCTCGAAGTATGCTTTGTTGTATTGTGTCATTTGCATTTCCAATCTGTCACTGTTTGTGGAGGACATAAAGGATGAACAAGATTTCCACAGTGCATGGCATTGTTTACCACTTGGACAGTATTTTAAAAAAGTTACAAACGCTTCAACAGATGCTGGAGCATTTGATATCACTTGTTTAAATAACAATAAAAGAAAATCTTGCCACTTTTTCTTATCTGGTGATATAACTAAAACCCAACTGTTAACTATTGTTCGTTTCAAACAAATAGGGTTACAAGTGTGAAATTGCAACAGTACCTAAATCAACATTGTTTCTATTTTCATCACCAGCGTTCTTATTTAAATGTGCTTTAAGTAATATTGGTATAATTTCATTATTTCCTCTTTGTGCTAAATAGTAACATAAGCTAAACTTGTAGTATTTCTTTTGATGTAACCTGAAAAATGTAAAACTGTGTTTCCATCTTTATCAACAGCATGAATATTGGCATTGACATTGAGTAATGTTGATACAACTTCATTATGTCCTTCTTGTGCTAAATAGTAGAGTAAGGTATGTACATGTTATATCTCATCATATCATGTTACCTGCAATCATTAAAGCTGTATTTCCATATTTATCAACAGCATCAATATTGGCGTTGGCATTAATTAACATTGATACAACTTCATTGTATCCTTTGTATGCTAAATAGTAGAGTAAGGTATGTACATGTTGTATCTCATCATATCATGTTACCTGCATAAATTAAAGCTGTCTTTCCATATTTATCAACAGCATCAATATTGGTGTTGGCATTAATTAACATTGATACAACTTCATTGTGTCGTTCTTGTGCTAAATAGTAGAGTGAGGTATGTACATGTTGTATCTCATCATATCATGTTACCTGCATAAATTAAAGCTGTCTTTCCATCTTTATCACCAGCATCAATATTGGCATTGGCGTTGAGTAATGTTGATACAACTTCATTGTGTTCTTTTTTTGCTAAATAGTAGAGTAAGGTATGTACATGTTATATCTCATCATATCATGTTACCTGCATAAATTAAAGCTGTATTTCCATATTTATCAACAACATCAATATTGGCATTGGCGTTGAGTAATGTTGATACAACTTTGTTGTGTTCTTTTTTTGCTAAATAGTAGAGTAAGGTATGTACATGTTATATCTCATCATATCATGTTACCTGCATAAATTAAAGCTGTATTTCCATATTTATCAACAGCATCAATATTGGCATTGGCGTTGAGTAATGTTGATACAACTTCATTGTACCCGCTGTGTGCTAAATAGTAGAGTAAGGTATGTACATGTTGTATCTCATCATATCATGTTACCTGCAATCATTAAAGCTGTATTTCCATATTTATCAACAGCATCAATATTGGCATTGGCGTTGAGTAATGTTGATACAACTTCATTGTGTTCTTCTTGTGCTAAATAGTAGAGTAAGGTATGTACATGTTATATCTCATCATATCATGTTACCTGCATAAATTAAAGCTGTATTTTCATTTTTATCAACAACATCAATATTGGCATTGGCGTTGAGTAATGTTGATACAACTTCATTGTGTCCTTCTTGTGCTAAATAGTAGAGTAAGGTATGTACATGTTATATCTCATCATATCATGTTACCTGCATAAATTAAAGCTGTATTTCCATCTCTATCAACAGCATGAATATTGGCATTGGCGTTGAGTAATGTTGATACAACTTCATTGTGTCCTTTTTGTGCTAAATAGTAGAGTAAGGTATGTACATGTTATATCTCATCATATCATGTTACCTGCAATCATTAAAGCTGTCTTTCCATATTCACCAACAGCATCAATATTGGCGTTGGCATTAATTAACATTGATACAACTTCATTGTATCCTTTGTATGCTAAATAGTAGAGTAAGGTATGTACATGTTGTATCTCATCATATCATGTTACCTGCATAAATTAAAGCTGCCTTTTCATAGTCATCAACAACATCAATATTGGTATTGGCGTCACTTTGTGATTCTGTCATGACGTGTTGTCACTCTTGAGGTTATCACAAATCAGTATTAAGTCGGTGTTACTTGACACATGAGATTTTTCAGTGAAACGTTATTGTAATTTGTGTTGCGGTTCTGGTTTTGTGGTTTTTTTTAATTAGCTGAATCGTTTCAAGAAGGCGATTGCCTGACATACATATTGAAATAATTGTTGAAATAAAAAATGCAAAGAAAAGTTAAGTTTACGGAACTGGCTCAGATTATCGATAGTTTTTGCTATTGATAATTTTTTATTTCACATAACGCTGAAGGCATTTTTTTTTTGCCGTCCTATTCTGAGAGCCGGCTTGGTATTGTATATACTTTCGGCTATTTTGCCGGCAGTAAATAAAGAACGTAGGTAACAAAAACTGTCGTCGTTTATTGCCTCATCGTATTGCTGGAAGTCACTATCTGAACTGTGATCACTGCCAACGTACTGATCTATGTCCTCAAGTTCTGTTTTGTCTATCTTTGGGATTGAGAGTACCACCTCGAGCAGCATGGGAAATCAGCGCCCTGTGATTCATAATTTGGGTAGTAAGTTGATGTTGGTGCTGTTGGGTCTGCTCTATCCCAGTGCTCTGTTGGTTTCTTTAGTCTCAAGGGCGACCCGTTATATATATTTGCAATGAATGAATCCCTTCTGTTGCCTTCATTGTATTTTGCTGGGTGCCGCCCTGTTCTTTTCTTCGGGCTGTAGTTTTTTTTCTTCTTCAATCTCTTTATCTCTTGTCTTTACCGTACCAGCAAGTTTATTGTACACTTTTCAAGGTGTTATTGCAGCGCCAAGTGCATACATGCGTTGTTGCAGTTCTAGGGACGATTTTTGTATGCAGTTCACACCTCTCATATTAATGATTTTGCGTATGTGAAGGTACTCCTAGAATGGCTGGCTCCATTGTTAAGATCTAAGTGTAAAATAAATTATTTACTATTTTACGAGTTTTTTTTGGTGGTTTGTGTTTGGCTTAACTAAAAAAGCACCAACTGAGCTTCAATGCAGCAAACAGATGATTCAAGAGTTGTGTCACCATATAAGGTGCTTGAAATGCAATTCACGGGTATTGGCAAAAACAAGCGTATGCTACCAAAATACGAGGGCGTTTCTATAAAGTACCTGCAAATGACGTTTATCGCACGGAAAACGCTGAAAACGTTAGTTTTCAGGGTACTGAATGAAAAAAAAGCGAGTTCCCCAAATTAACAATTACACAAGCTTTGACAAGTGTTTAAATTACAGAAAGTGTCACTAATGCTATTTGTCATGAATTGAGATTAGTTTTAAGCTTGTCAGCCTTGTGTAATTGATAAATTCCAATATTCTGTACTAGTGGACAATAAAGTGATTTTTGGAATTAAATACCTCAAGAGCTAATTGACCATCCCACACTTTTCATATGATAGTCAATATGTGTGGTATTACACAGTGTAAATTATAGCATAGTTGACGGAGTGTAGTGACACAGTTTCAATGAACCTGTTTTTGGGTAAATCCTGAAGTATCTCCATTCGAAAACAAGTTCTGTCTCTAAAACTCCTATAGTGGTAAAAAATAACTACATCAACCTTGTGGCTATCTGATGGCATAAAGTACCCAAGCAAGAGTGAGTTTTTTGACATTTTCATGTAAATATTATGTTCATCAACTTCATTGAAAAAGAAACCTCTGTATTTCGATACCAAAATTATCAAATACGCTATAACTGTGCATACGTACACCACGAATTTATTGAGCACCTGCGGCCAAAAGGAAAGATGTGAAAAAGGTTTTTGTGGATTAGAATGATTTGTTCAAAAGAACGACCAATTGACAACAATCCGTCTAGAGACAGGTGACGATAGCTTTATTGGGACACTGAAAGTGATAAAAAATGGATTAAACGAAAGAAATGTAATCCTTACTCATCATGATGTAAAAGAGTTACCTGCAAAACATGGTGGTGTTAGAGGATAAGAATATGATCCCAAGCAGAAATAACTCAGTTTTAGTTTCAATGAAATAGTTGATTGAAGCACACTATTAATTACCAGCAAGTTCTGGTTAAATATATATTATAAACACATATGTGTTTCTGAAGTATACTCAAAAATTGGACATAAATAACGTTTTTTGAGGTGTCCTAGAATTTTTT